>PVKH010000037.1:0-56995 GCA_004027955.1 Chaetophractus vellerosus | reverse complement strand
TCAATGACCAGAATGACATGAATTGGTAGAGGCATAAATGAAAGTAAAGTATTCTGTGATCCTTGCGTTTTCTAGAAAAAGAACAGAGATAGCAATTAACAATACACTTTGATAAATTAAATGTACATATTTTGTTGGATAACCAATTCAAGAATGGAGAGTGTTTATAATTCTTAAAATAATAGAAGGAAAATAGAACAGTAAAATTACTAAAATACACTAAAAGAGAGGGTGATGGTCTACAGTCTGAACTGTGTTCCATGCTTGATGGCAAAGCCCCAAAATGTGTATATCTATTACAGGCGTTGTGCCACACTGATGAAGGATATATATGTGGGAGGTTGTGGGAAGTGTGGGAGGTATGGCATATGGGTACTCCTAAAATTTCTGTGTAACATTTATGTAATCAATGTATCCTAAAATATATATATATATAATAAATTTTAAAAATAAAATAAAATACACTAAAAGAAAACAAGAAAGAATATTGAACAAATCATAGTTCAAAAAGACTGTTTTTACAAAATACAAATACAAATATACTAGAAAGAAGGAAAAAGAATAGCAGCTGTTCCTGCCAGGTGAGGCATAGAGAGATTGAGAAGTGATGAGTTTTGTTTATTTGTTTGTTTGTTGTTTATTATTGCTGTTGTAATAATGAAAGTGCTCTGGGAGTGATTGGGGTGATGAATGCACAAAAATGTTATTACCCAAAAATCATGGATTGTACTCTTTGGATGTATTTATGCTTTATTTTGGATGTATCAATAAAATTGAAAAAATATAGGAAAAAAGAATAGCCAAGGCAATTTTGAAAATCAACAAAACTAGAGGACATGAGCTAGCATATTTCAAAACTTTTTATAAAACTATTATAAATAAGACAGTATGGTATTGCTATAAAAAAGAGGTTATGCACATTAAGTAAATAGAGAATAAAGGATAAAGAAACTGAACCACACATATAAAATCCCCTTGCTAAAAGGAAAGCTGCTATTACAACTCAGCACATAAAATGGTCTTTTCAATAAGTGTTTTTGCATGTGTGTATGGGGGTGTGATTTGATTTTGTTTGACATAAAATAACTTTTGATCATCAGCATTACACCATCAAAAACAAAGTTGAAACATAGACTACTTATAAAAATTAAAGAGAAAGTGACTATATGAAAAGAATATTTTTATTCCATTAGGATAGGCACATATTTCTTAAACAGGATATAACAAAACTGAACATAAAAGAAAAGAATGACACATAGAAAATTATTAAAATAAGTATGTCTGATTATAATAATAAACATTGAGAGAGAAAAGTCACGTCACAGACTTGGAGAAAATATTTGTAATACATATATCCAACAAAGAACTCATACCCATAGGAAAACAAAAAAAGAGCTTATATGCATCAGTAAGAAAGAAGATAGGAAATATACTTGAAAACACTCAAAGAAGAATATCCAAATGTTAAAGAAGCATGTGAAAAGTGTTACACATCACTGAATATTTAATAAATGTGAATCAAAATGACAGGAAAATGGTATTACACATCCACAAATGTGGGAAATTTTTAAAGGTTTGATACCAATTGTGAACAAGGACTAGGAGCAACTGGAACTCTTGCACATTATTAGTGAAAGTGTAAAATATTGATCCACTGTGGAAAATTTTAGGGAAGAATGTACCCTAATTAAAAACCTGTCAATATCTTATTAACCAACAACCATACTCTTGCATATGTGCAATAGAGAAATGAGTGCTTATTTGCATGCATCAAAATGTTCAAAGCAGGTTCATTCATAATCACCTCAAATAAATAGTAGAATGGATAAATACATTACATTACATTTATTCTATAGAAAGATATTCATCAATGAGAATGTGAAAATGACTGCTATGGATAAGATAATAAATAATCTTACAGAAGTCATGTTGAATAAAAAAAGGAAGATCCAAAAGAGAGCATGCTATATGAATTCATTATTTAAATTTCAAAACCTTGACACACAAATTTACATTGCTATATATATAAATTTCCTTTACTAGATGTTTCTTGAATAGAAGGAAGCATGAGTGAACTTGTTGAGAGACTGACAAAATTGTATACTTTGATCTATGTGATGACAAGAATTTATGTAAATTTTTAAAAAATATCCACCTTTATGCTTTTGTACATTTTAATGTGAAAAGTTCTACTTAAAAATAACATAAAGATGAAAAATATGAGGATATTATGAACAATTGTATTCCAAATAATCTGAAATAAAGTAATAAAATTGGAATAGAAAGAATGCACAGCTATTTCTTCACAGAAGAAAACTAATTAAATTGAATATGAGTTTCAATATAATCCCAACAAGATTTCTTTTTGCATGTGAAAACAAGTTAAAGTTATATTAAAGTACAAAGGCAAGTATAACCAAGACTTTCTTGATATGAAGAAAAAGGAAGTGAGCACTTCTTCTACCAGATATATTATCTTATTATAAAGCTATAAAAATTAAGGATATGTGATTTTGGAGCTAGAAAAGAAAGAAATAAATTACTTTAGTAAAAACAAACAACCAAGAAAACCCTCCAGGTACATATAGTCCTTGAATAATAACCAGATACCATTGTAGAAGAGTGGATAAATGATTTTTTTTCAAACCTTTTAATTGTAGTAACTTTCAAGTGTACAATTCATTGGTATTAATTCCTTACATTTGATACCATCACCCATATCCTTTACAGAAACATTTTCCTCACCCCAAACAGAATCTCTTTAGCCAATAAGCAATAACTCCCCATTCATTCCTCTTTGGGAAGTCATCCACACACCCAGTGGCCTTCTCCCAGCTCTCACCGCTTGCTTGTCTGTGTGCAGGTGTTTGCTATGTTTCCATTATCATTGCTTTGTTTGCAGGTGTTTGGTATGTTTCCATTTGTGCTTGTTTGTATGCATGTGTTAGGTATCTTTCTATTTCAGCAGAGACTGGAGGCAACTGGGGGAGATGTTAAATCTTAACCAGCCCAGCTTCTTGCCAGGGGACAAGGGATAATCTTTGGTTGGTTCCCTTCCTTTTGGTATGTATAAAAACCCAGCACTCTAGCAGTACAGGTGTCCCTAATTTGCACACCTGATGCAAACAAGGTGTGCAGAGCTGCTGTGCAGTTGGCCTCCCCAGGGGACCAGCCATAATTGGTCCCTCATCTACAACACAAATTGGGGAGTATAGAGCTGCTATTCATCAACATTGATCTGAGCAGTTAATCTTCCTTGGTGATTGTCCTTTGTGGGTCTTTTCCCCTGCTCTTTTGGACTCTTTGGGCTCTGTAAATAATAAAACATTCATCTGCTGGAAGTCTTTGTTATGCCTGAGCCTGTGTTCCTACAATGCACCATATAGCAACTTGCACCACAGTTCCCCCACATTTTCAGCCTCTGATAACCTATAATCTACATTCTGTCCTATGAATTTGTTTATACAAGGTATATAACAAATGAAATCATACAGTATTTAACCATTTGTGTCTGACTTTTTCACTAGAAGTGATGTCTTCAAAGTCAATACATGTAATATGTATTAAAATTCATTTTATGGCTAAATAATATTCCCTTGAATGTATATACCACAACTTGTTTATCCACTCATCTGTTGATAAACACTTGGGTTGTTATCATATTTGGCCATTGTGAATAATACTGCCATGAACATTGGTATACAAATATTTGTTCCTGTCCTTGCATTCATTTTATTTGGGTACATTCCTAGATGTGGGATTCGTGAGACATGGTAATTCTATGTTAAAATTACTGAGAAATTGGCAACCTATTTTCTACAGTGTCTGTAGATAAAGGAATTTTTAACAATAGTGAAAATTAGAATATAATGAAAATGAGAGATCACTTGGTTTTAGGAACACAGTGGAAAACAAATCTAACATGATGCCTAGAATCATTACAATACATTGAAATGGTAATTTAGATAGTCATTTGATACTGCTATCTCAGACCATGAACAGAAATCCTTTCCTGGGTAAAAATATAATTAATATGAAAGGAAAAACTGTAAATATTTTAGACAGTAGTATAGTTGAACATGTTCTTGACTTCACTGGATGAAAAAATGTATTAATCAAGATATACAAACATTAATCAAAAAGGACAAGAGGGAAACATCTATCTACATTAAATTAACTGCTTATATTCATCAAATGACACCAATGAATATGAAGGTGTTGCCGTTTGGCATTATTTATGAATTCCAAAAGTAGATATTGTATTATGTTTGTAAACTGGTCTGTTCCTCTGGGCATGATTAGGTTATGATTAGGGCTTTGAATTGGGCCACATCAGTAGGATGTTCAGTCCCTGCCTTCTTGGTGGGTGGGTTCTCACAGAGAAAAGATATGGCAGAGGACACAGTTTGGAGTTTTAATCCTGAAGCCCTGGGAAGTAAACACACAGAAGAACACAGAGGAATAGAGATGGCTCCTTAGACATGGCAGAGGCCCGGAAAAGACAGATGAGCCATTAGCCTGAAATTCTACAGCTGACCTTGTGGAGAAGGCAGAGCAGCTGATCCCAGAGAGAAATGAGCCTTGGGAGAAATGAGACTTATCCCAGCCTACAGCTGAGATTGGAAGAAGCTGGAACCAGGATCCTTAAGAGGAAGAGGAAGGCTGGACCCTTTCAGATACTGGCAGACATCTTACTCCAACACATGGCAGCGGACTTTGGTGAGGGTAGTAAATTATACTTTATGGCCTGGTAACTGTATGCTTTGACCCCAAATAAATATCCTTTATAAAAGCCAACAGATTTCTGGTACTTTGCATCAGCACCCCTTTGGCTGACTAATACAGAGGGAATGACTTACTAAAAGGCAGGAGATGACAGTTAACACATTATTGATGAATGATTAATATTCAGAATTATTTAAAATATTCAAGAATATAGTTAATAGACTTGTGGGGAAAACATGTTAATAGTCATTTCAAAAATAGTTATCTAACAAAAATATATCTAAATACTAATAAACATATATAGAAGTTTGCTTAGCCTCCTTATTAATATAAATCAAAGTAAAACCATCATGACATAATACTACATAGACACTAACATAGTTAAACTCAAAAAGATGGAATGTACCAGCTGTTGGTAAGGATGTGAGTCATTAGTAATCCTCATACACTAGTGAAGAGTGTAAATTGTTAAAATATTTTGTGATATTGTTTAGAAATATATACTAAAGTTGGGCAAACCCATAATTTTTGAACTCACAAAAGCTAAGTATATACTTATGAAGCATGAATAATATATGTGAATATATATATATTCATATATGAATTTTCAAGGAAAAATGTTTGCAGTACCAAACCATGAAAACAACACAATATACAACAGTGAATTTATGCAGAATTAAAGTATAGTTCTAAAATAAATTACAATAAAACAATGAAAATTATAAAACTGTAGTAACTGGAAATAGCATAGATTAATCAGTAAATGTTATGTTGAGCCAAAAGTGTCCAATGAAATGATTGAACTTTGAAAAATGGAATTTGTAGAAATTTTGCAAACAAGCAACCTAAATAATATTTTTTAGAAGTAGGTTTATAAGTGATAAAACATGAAATTATATCAAAACTGTAAATACCATAAGACTATTCTTTCCACCAAGTGGGAAGAGGATTTTAGTCAAAAAGTTGAAGGATTGCTGGGCATGTTTTATTGCTTGAATTGTGTTGCAATTAATAGGTTTTTACTTTGAACTATTATAATACTGAACAATTATGTTTTCATATATTTTTCTATAGGTGTCCTAAAATTCTCTGATTTTTTAAAATTTAAGAATAACAAAAAAGAAAATAAAGAATCCAGAACTTTTAAGTGAGCATGAGGCAAAATCAAAGCTCCATGGAAGAAAATGTAATTAGTAAAGAAAACTGACTGAATAAATGGCAGAAAGGAGAGAAAAGAAATGAGATAAAAGCATAAGGAAATCATAAAATAAGATAGTATATCAGACCTTACTAGGAATATAAATGGTTGAAATATAATTGGATTAAATAGAGTTTAAAAGAAATCAAACAATTTGATTCTTGCCAGACACAGGCAAAACAAAACAGATTAACCAAATAACAGCTAAAGAGGTTCCAGGGTGCCATTTACCTACAGAATCTCTGAAGAACTAGCAAAAACTGACAAAATCACCTTCCTCAAAATTCCTGAATATGGCTAAAGGGTTGCAGTAGCTGGGCAATGTTTGAATCAAGAAAAAGCACTTTAAAATGGTAAGAGTCTTCTGGTGCTTTTACAACCAATTCCACAGTGAGTTTAGATTCATCCTGCATTCCATTACTGAGTCCCTGTCCCTGTTCTTAAAGCAGCAGAGTGACACATGTGCATATACTGGGATGCCTGAATGCAGGTGCCGAACTATGGAAAGACAGCCTGAAAATTTGAAAAAAGACTCCCATCTCAATGTTCACATCTAAGGACTGGCTCTGTAGGTAGAAGCAGCTTGCAGGTAACTAACACAGTGTATAAAACAATTAATTCAAAGCAGCCTGTGGCAAAGGATTACTTGCTTTCAGTCATACAATAGGAAACCCAGAAGGGGTGAGAATCTCTTTCAAGGGAGTGGAGGGGACATTTAGACTCTGGTAAACAAGCCCAGAGGGTATCAAAAAAACAATGAATGAATAACTTCAGAATCTCAATGAAGAAATAGAAATTTTAATGGGAACCAAATAGATAAAGGAGTTGAAGACCACAATAACTCAAATTAAAATTTACCTGGTGGATTCCAAAAGCAAGTTGGAATTGGGAGAAGAAAGAATCAATGATATCAAAGACAGAGAAATTAAATGAATCAGGCTGAGGAGCAGAAAGTAAAAGAATTTTATAAAGCAATGTCGAAGAGACCTTTGCAAAACCATCAAACATTCCAATATATGCATAATGAAAGTCCCACAAGGAGAATAAATAGAGAAAGAGACAGGAAGAATATTCACTTACCAAATTTAAGGAAAGGAATGAATATGCACATTCAAGAAGCCAGTGTGCCCCAAATAAGACAAACATGAAAGGAGCCACATCCATACATATAGTAGTCAAACTGTCAAATGCCAAGAACAACTAAAATGTTCCTAAACCTGCGAGAGAAAAGCAATGTGTTTTGTAAAAGGGGATGCCATTAAGATCATGTGCCAATTACTCATTAGACCATGGAGTCAAGAAAGCAGTGGAACAAAATATTTAAAATGCTAAGAGAAAACAACTGCTAATGATGGACTGTATAGCTAATGAGACTGTCCTTCAAAAAGATTTTAAAATTCCCAGATAAACAAAAGCTGAGGGAGTTTGTAGCAGTTTGATATTGTTTATGGATTCCAAAAATAGATATTGAATTATGTTTCTAAACTGGTCTGCTCCTCTGGGCATATAAGATTATATTGGTTTCAGGGGTTTTACTTTTACTTGATTAAATAATGATTAAGTCTTTGATTTGGGCAATGTCAATAGGATATTGAGTCCCTGCCCCCTTGGTGGTTGGGGACTCACAGAGAAACCGCACCACAGAGAAGGGAGGTTGGAGTTTTGAGCTGGTGCTCAGGAAGTAAACACATGGGAAAGAGCAGACTAGCTGAGCCTGGAGTGAAATGAGTCCCAGGAGAGAGACAAGAGTTATCCAAGCCTACAGATGATATTGGAAGAAGCTGGGACCATGGAACCTTAAGAGGAAGAAGAAAGCTGAACATCAGCAGCCATCTTGTCCCAACATGAGGCTACTACACTAATAATAATTTCTTTAAATGTAAAAGGATTAAACTCTCCAATCAAAAGACAGAGATTGGCAGAATGCAGAAAAGGCTATTGAAAAAAATGCAGCACCACATCTTGATAAAAACACGTACAACATTAGGAATAGAAGGAAACTTTCTCAACAAGACAAAGGACATATATGAAAAGCACACAGCTAATACCCTACTTAAAGTGAAAGTCTGAAAGCTTTCTCTCTAAGACCAGGAACAAGAAAAGGATTCCCACTGTCACCACTGTTTTTCAACGTTATACTGAAAGTTCTTAACAGAGAAATTAGTCTAGGAAAAGAAACAAAGGACATCCAAATGTGAAAGGAAGAAGTAAAACTTTCCTTATTTGCAGATGATGTGTTCCTATAAAAAGAAAATCCTAAAAGACCCACAACAAATCTCTAGAGCTTATAAATGAATTTAGCATAGTGGCTGGGTATAAGAGCAATACCAAAACTCAGTAGTGTTTCTATATATAATCAATGAACAATTGGAAGAAGAAATTAAGAAAATAAAACCACATTACACTACCAACTCAAAGAAACAAATATCCAGAAATAAATCTAGCCAAGGCTGTAAAGTACTTATACACAAAAAACTAAATAACATTGCTAAGATAAATAAAAGAAGACCTAAATAAATGGACAGTCTCCATTCATGGACTGGAAGACTAAATATTAAGATGTCAATCTTACCCAAATGAATTTATAGATTCAATGAAATCCCAATCAAAAATCCCCAAACCTTCTTTGCAGAAATGTAAAAGCCAAATGTCAGATTTATATGGAAGGGTAAGGGGCCACAAATAGCAAAAGGCATCTTGAAACAGAAGAATGAAGTTGAAGGACTCGTACTTCCTTATCTTAAAATTTATTACAAAGCCACAGTAATCAAAACAGCATGGTTCTGACACAAGGGAAGACATATAGATCGATGAAAACAAATTAAGAGCTCAGAAATCAACCCTCACATTTATGGCCAACTGTTTTTTGTAAAGGGGCAAAGACCACATGATTGGGAAAGAGTAGACTCTTGAACTAATGGTGCTGGAAAAATTGGATCTCCATTTGCAATAAAAAGGAGGACTCCTACCTCATATCTTGTACAAAAATCAACTCAAAATGGATCAATATCTAAATATAAGAGCAAAAGCTATCAAACCCCTAGAAAAAAAACATAGTGAGGCATCTTCAGGGTCTTTTGTTAGGGAATGGTTTCTTAGACTTTATACCCAAAGAACAAGTAGCAAAATTCAAAACAATAAAAAATAAAAGACAAATGAAACATCATCAAAACTAAAAACTTTTATACCTCAAAAGACTTTATCATGAAAGTTAAATGACACCCTACACAATAGGAGAAAATATTTGGAAATCACTTTTCTGATGAAGGCTTACTATCTAGAACATATTAAAAAATCCTTCAATTTAACAACAAAAAGGTAAATAACATAATTAAATATGGGCAAAAGACTTGAATAGATATCTCTCTAATGAAGATATACAAATGTCCAAAAAACACCTGAACAAATGATCACCATAATTAGCCATCATGGAAATGCAAGTTAAAACCACAATGAGATACTATTTCACAGCCACTAGAATGGCTTCTATTTAAAAAAAAAAACAACAGAGGATTACAACATTGCAGAGGATGTGGAGAAATAGTAACGCTCATTCATTGCTGGTGGGAATATAAAATGGTGGAATAGCTATGGAAGACAGCTAGGCATTTCTTTAGAAAGTTAAGTATGTAATTACCATATGACTCAGAATTCCCACTACCTGGTATTTACTCAAAAGAATTGAAAGCAGGAACTAGAATGTATATGTTCACAGTGATGTTCATAGAGGTATTATGCACAATTGCCAAAAGATGGAACCATGAATGGATAAACAAAATGTGGTGTGAATGTATATAATGGAATATTATTCAGCTGTAAAAAGGAATGAAGTTCTGCTCCATTCAACAACATGGATGAACCTTGAAGACATCATGTTGGGTGAAATAAGCCAGATTCAAAAGGTCAAATATTTTTTTTATCTCACTGATATGAAATAATTAGCATAAGCAATCCCAAAGAGTCGGAATCTAGAATAAAGTTTAAAAGGGATGCAGTAAGGATAGGGAACGGTAAGTTAAGCTTTAATATGTTGATGGTTACTGTTTAGAATGATGGAAATATTTCAGTAATGGATGGTGGTGATGGTAGCACAACCATTGTGAATGTAATTAACAGCAATGAAATATATAGCTGAATTTGGTTAAATGGGGAAATTTTAGATTGTATATATGGTAATTGAATTTTTTAAAAATTAAAATCCATGCTTCATCAATTAAAATTGGACCTCATCAATTCCAGTTGTTTATAATAAGGTGCTATATCAGAATCCTGTGTTTTATGCATGATTGTTCTGTAAATCCACAATTTCTCAAATGAAGAATAAAATACACCTTCCTTAGAACTCTGCCTTTCCATTCATAAGTGATTATCCAAGACAAATGAAATTATATTCAAATAGAAAGACTTTCACAAGAATTTTCATAGCAAATTAATTCACAGTTGCCAATAAGCAGAAGAAAGCCCATATGTCCATCAGCAGATGTAATAGATAAGTGAAATGTAGTATGTTCATAGCCAGCATTGAAAATGACATATTACAGATATACATAATAGCCTGAATGAATCTCAAAATATTAAGCTGAGTAAAAAAGCCAAAAAATGCACATTTTCTGACTCATGTTCATGAAATTTTAAAATTGGAAAAGCAATTATATGGTGAAAGAGCAGAATAGAAGTTGCTTCTGGTGGTGGTGAAGGAGTGGGGAAGGCATGTACTAGGATCTAAGACAAAGGTGCTATGTATATATATATCAATGAAGATGTGCTTTACAGGGATGAATGCATTTTCCAAAACCAATAGGACTTATATTTCATATCAATTCATCTCAAAGCTTGTAAATTATTCCTTGAAAAATAAAGGCATTAGAAGATATTATTTCTAGGAATGTGTTTCAAGAAGAGAGCTACTTAAAGAGCAATTAAGCTGAAAACATACTATTTCTGCCCTGTCTCTGTGCTCTTCTTCAAGACACAAATAGCTCTTATAACTTGTACCCCACCTACAGTTTTCTACTCAGGAATATTTCTCAGCTAAATTTCCCCATGATTCTCCTGAATTTTTTTTCACTTTTACTTTATTATTATCCTATGCATAAAATGTATTCTATTTTATCCCACCTAAAAAAGGAATATCACCACCCTCCAGCTGCAACCCCAGCATGTAAAGGCTTTGCTTGCTTCTACATTCTCCACATTAAACTTTAATGTTTCCCTCCAAATCTAATCTTCCAATGAGATTGAACATAGGAATACCATACTCTCCATTATTAAGGATCAAAGTTTTGGATTATCCTTCATATTTGTCTTCCTCTAACACCCTCCATCTAATTCTTCAGCAAATCTTTCTGCCTCTACCTTGAAAATACATCCAAATTCCCACAATGCCTTACTAGTTCCATTCAACACAACCACCAGTATCTAAGGAATTCATTGTTTCTAGCCTTGATTATTCCCTTACCTCCTTTTGGTTTCTCTGCTTCCAGCCTTCTGTTTTCAGTACAGTAGCCAGTGTTATCTAATTAACCCTTACTTCACATCCCATCACCCTGATAGTCCAAATTCTGTGATGGCAAATTAGAACTGATGTTATCCTCATGGTCTAAATGCTTCTACTACCTAGGTCCCTTTTCCACCAGAATATATCTTCTACTGAAATTGAGCACTACTAGTTCCCTTGCTTTCCCTTGGACTGTCAATTGCAACTTGTTTTAGAGTCTACACACTCGTTATTTCTCTGCCTTTTGTTTTGCATAATATGTGAATGTTTCTCTCTCTTGACACCTTTAAGGCTTTGCTCAAATGTTTCCATCTCACTGAAAGACCCTAGACAAACATTTAAAATTTCAAGCCATAAGTATAAGATTTCTGTCTCTTTTTGGTGGCATTTTTCCTTCTTAGAATATAACTTTTTAATATAGTGTACATTTTATTTTATTAATTGTCTGAATTTTCTCAATGGAATATAAACTCCATGAAGGCAGGTATTTTTTATTGCCAGCATTTAGAAGAATGCCTCACATATAACGAATGCACAATAGATATTTATTGTCAAAAATAATTTTGAAAAATTGCTGATAGATTTTGATGCATTTATGAAGAACATATAGTTACATACTTGCAATTTAAAATTATGTTTCTTTTTTAACTGTATTGACCTTGCAACAAACCAGAATGTGTTTATACCTGACTTAAGATTTTCAGTGAGAGTTCTAAATATTAAAAATAATTCAGGAATATCATCATCAAGGACCATTTAAAACATCCATTTATTATAAATATATTATTTCATATGTAACATACACATATTGTAGTAGATCAAATTGTGAACTCCAATTTGAACATGTTCTTGGTCTTGGTCTGCAATCTGGTGGGTGTGGACCCATTGTAAATAAAATCTTTTCAAGATGTTACTTCAGTTAATGTATGGCCCCACTGAATCAGGTTGGATTTTAATCTGGATTACTTTTGTCCTTTATAAGTATAGTCAAATTCAGATATAGAGAGAAACCAGGAGAGGCTGCCATGTGCATTGCCATGTGACAGAAAAGCCAAGGATAAAGGACTGCTGGCAGTCAACCCCAGAATACTACAGTCTTAGGAAGAAAGCTTAGAGTTGCTGATGCCTCAATTTTGGAATTCTCCTATCCTCAAAACTGTGAACTGATAAATTCCAATGGATTAAGGCAAACCATTGTGTGGTATTTGTTTTAGTATCCGGGAAACTAAATTTTCTGAGTTTTGTCAACTGGTAAATGAAATGTTTTAGTTTCATCTTTAATCTGGTAGTGATCCTTAGCATCGATGAGGTAATTCTTCAGTTTACTTCATCTCTACCCCCCTAAAATGAAATATTAAGTAAATTTTATTATGACTTGGATAAGACATAAGAATGAAATTAGTCTTGCATCAGGGAATAAGTGGGAAAAAATGAAATATTTATGATATACTTTAGAGCCGGCCTCTCAGCAGCATAAACAGAATAGGAGGCTTTGCTAAAGGCTATAAAATAGTATATCTCAATGCCTAAGTGGAATATAATGGAAACTTCCCCTTGCCCTTATGTGAATGCTAAAAATTATAAAACAATAAAAAATTGTCCTGATACTGTCTTCTGACACAATTGTGACTTTGCTTTTTACTCTTAATGCTACTTCCCCCCCCAAAGTAGTGAGTCATATTTGTGGGATAACTATATTAATTTGATGGAAATGGTTATTATTTAGGTATTTTTAGACAGGCACTTCCTAGGTTTCTTTATCTCTGCCACAATTTCTTTTATAACTGCTGTTAAACTATACCAGGTAAATGGTGTATAATACTAAGCATCAAGCCTCATTAATGAACTACATGTCAAAAAATCAGAAACTAAGAAAAAACTAAAATATTGAAGAGATTATTCAAATCCTTGGCCAGAAGGTACAAACATACTTATAATCTCTGCTGTTCAATGCAAATGGGAAGTAACAAAAAACAACAAAATAAATAATTTATGCTATGGTGATTTCATGATTTTTTGGGTTTTAAAAAAAAATGTTAGACTGGCAACTATTTAAAAGTTGGAAAACTGTAAATGTTGGAGTGAATGTGGAGAGATAGGAACAATTATTCACTGTTGGTGGGAATGTAGAATGGTACAGCCACTGTGAAGGACTGTTTGGTAGTCCTAAGGAAGTTGAATATAGACTTGCTATGAGACCTGGCAATAGCATTACTAGGTATATACTCTGAGAACTGAAAGCAGATATACAAGGAGACATCTGCACACCGGTGTTCATAGAAGCATTATTTATGATTGCCAAAAGTTGGAAAAATCCAGGCACCATCAAATGAGGAATGGATAAACAAATTGTGGCGTATACACACGATGGACTATTATGCATATCAATAGTATGCATAATGAAATGAAGTCGTGAAGCATATGACAACATAGATGAACCTGGAGGACATTATGCTGAATGAAGCAAGCCAGACACAAGAGGAAAAATACTGTATGCTTGCACTATTATGAATTAAATATATTGTGTAAACTCATGGAATTAATAGTTAGAATATAGGTCACCAGAAAATAGAAGGAGGGTAGAGAATGGAAAGCTGAGGGTTAGTATGTGCAGAATTGGTAAAATTGTTGTTGGTAAATCTTTGGAAATGGAATAGAAATGGTGAAAGCATATCATGGTGTTTGTAACTAGCAGTGCTCTTGTATGGGTATGACAGTGGTTGAAAGAGCAATTCTAAGGTCATGTATATTACCAGAAGGAAAGCTAAAAACTGTAACACGGGACTGTGTAAGATAGTAAAACCTCATATAAAACATAAATATGGGGGATATTCCACATATAAGACTGCTTTTACAAAATATAAATAGAAATATACTAGAGAGAAGGAAAAAGAATAGTGGCTAGGTGTGGCAGGTGAGGCATACAGAGATTGAGAGATGAGTTTTGTTTGTTTGCTTTTTGTTTATTAATATTATTGTAATGATGAAAGTGCTCTGGGAATGATTGAGGTAATGAATGCACAAATATGTGATTACACTGAATACAATTGATTGTACTTTTTGGATGGATTTATACTTTATTAATATATAACAATAAAATTGATTTGTTAAAAAAATCATGTTAAAATTTCTAAAAAGTTTTCACATTTTCTTATCATTTACCACTACAGTATTCTTACATTCTTATTATTTCAGGAATATTTTCTACTGAGCATTTTTTATTTATGATTTAATTTTATTATCATACATGGAGTAATCTATAATCCAAATTATATGAAGTTCTCCCTTATTCTTATATCTTTAATATAATTAGAGTGCATATAACATACTTTTCTTTAGGAAACGGTTAAGAAATAGAATTGCCACCCGCCCCAGGCATACTTGTTGAAACACTGAGAATTCTTACTTATCCTTGATATGGGAAAGAGTGAGAAGCCAATGAAGAAGTTTCATAACCACCTAGCTTTCTTTAATTGATAAGTCTGTGAATACTAGTAAATTTTAAGTTATTTCTTCATACATAGTATGAATTAATTTTCTAAATTAAGATGGGCAGATGAACAATAACAATTTGTAGTGCTGGGTCAGCTGTTTTGTGTTAAACTATAACAGGAAGGTGGTGAACAAGTTAAATCACCGGAGTGTTACATATATTCTACCGTGCTCCTGTTATGTGGCAGCAGTCATGGATTCTCATGATTAATGAAGTCAATTACCTCAACTAGGATAAAATTCCTTTCTGTGGCTGATTTTCCTTTGGCACAAGAGACCTAAAGTGGCCAGGCAGCAACTATAGCTTTATCATGAAAGGGATTCTTTGTTACCTACAGCAAGGGAGCCCACCCTGCCCCCCATGACTTCTATGCACACAGAGCCTAAAATTGTAGGGACTGTAAGCACTTTTTCAAAAAATTATTCCCTGGGTATTACTTGGGTATTATGGTGAGCTGGGCTACTACTACTTCCACCCCTTTTTTTCCAGACTTATGTATTTTACTTAATTGACACAGTACCTATAATGATCATTGATTTAAGTAGCATAACACATCCTGATAGGGTGCATCATTATTTTAGGATGTGATCTCCAAACTCACACATCAACTGCATTATTGAGGGTCATTCCACCACTCCATTATTCTAAAATCATGTGGAGCTGTGGTATGAGTTAGTAGTATCATGTGTCTACTGCTGAACTTCCTTTTCCATAAGTGTGTCCCTTGATTCCCAGAGATATGGACAATCCCTTATCAGTTAATCAGACCATTTGTGAACTTATAGATAGTATTGTTGAAGATAAGGTCAGGGAATGTGTACACATAGCTGTTGGAATATATGTTTATCTGGGTAAGATGAATCACTATCCTGTCCATGGAGAATGGGTGAAAGGTGCCTTATGTAATTAACTTGCCACCAAAAGGCTGGTTGGTCTCCTCAAGATATCAATAGCTCAGCTTCCACTCTATGGTTAATGCATCAAACATCAATCAGTAGCAGTAGCTAGATCAGCTTTTGTGAATGGTACATGTTGTTTAGCATATATGTATAGACACACTCCATCTCTGCTACCATGGTTACTCTAACAGTCCAATTTTCAGGGATGAGGAACAGAGAGTGACTGACATCAACTGTCTTTAATCAAATTTTGGAAGTTTTGACCATTATTTCTTCAAATATCCTTTCTATCTCTTTCTTTCTTCCTTTTCTGGGACTCTCATGCATAAGCTAAAATGCTTGATGGTGTCACACAGGTCTCAGAATATTTCATTTTTCTTTATTATTTTCTCCTTCTTCTAAGACTAGATGGTTTCAATTGACTTATCTTCAAGTTCACTGATTATTTCTTCTGTCTGATCAAATCTGCTGTTGAAACCCTATAATTATTTTTTCATGTCAGTTATTATACAGTTCAGCTTCAGAATTCCTATTTGGTTCCTTTTTCTATCTGCCTTGATATTCTATATCAGTTGAAACATTGTTCTCCTAGTTTCCTTTAACTCTGTGCATGATTTGATTTAGCTCTTGTGTAAATTTAAGACAGCTGATTAAAGTGTTTGTAGAGTAGTCCAATATCTGTGCTTCCTCAGGGGCAGTTTCTGTTAATTTCTCCTGTGAATGGACATATTCTTGTTTTATGCTTTTAAAAAAAAGCTGACAGTTTGAATATTAACATGTGGTAACTCCGAAAATCAGATTATCAGATAATCCTCCCTCTTAGGCATTTGTCTTTATTGCTTTCTCTGGGTTGTAGTAGTTTGCTTTTTTTAGTGAATTTTCAAAGCTATTTTATTAAGAATGTAGTCTTTGCTGTGTATGGTTTTTGAGGTCTCTCTTTCCTTGGTTTGTCACCAAGCTAGTGTTGTGACAGAGATTTACTTGAATACCTGGAGCCACAAACAAACAGAAAACGCCCCCAGTCTTTGCAGATTTTCTCTGGTGGAACATTCCTTCAATGCTGAGGCAGGCCCCATGGGATCTAAGCCTTCCCTCAATTAGAGGCAAAGCAGGCATCACCATCCCCAAATCCTCAAGATTGGGGCATGAACAATGGACTAAAGTAGACTTATTATTATTCTACTATACACTTATTGTTATTCTAACAATGGAGGGAATTTTATCATTGATGTGGAGGCAGTGGCCACTAGAGGTTCTGAGGGATGGGAGAGGGAAAAATAGGTATAATATGGGGGCGTTTTTGGGACATTGGATTGTCCTGCATGACATTGCAATGATGGATACAGGTCATTATATATTTTGTCATAACTTACAAAATTGCATGGGACAGAGTGTAAACTATAATGTAAACTATAATCCACACTTAGTGGCAATGCTTCAATATGTGTTCATCAATTGTAACAAATACACCACACTAATGAAGGAGGTTGTTAATGTGGGAAAGTATGGGAGAGAGAAGAAGTAGGGTATATGGGAATCCCCTATATTTTTTATGTAACATTTATGTAATCTAAAGTTTCTTTAAAATAAATAAATAAATAAATAAATAAATAAATAAATAAATAAATAAATGGGAAAAAAAATTCTGGCTTAGTCTTAACTTCCTACTTGCTCTTAACCTACAGGTCAACCCTAGATAGAAGCTAAGGGCTTTCTTCAGTCTTTCCTGAGCATGCATCCTGCCCTAGGCATGTGTAAAGCTTTGCAAAATTCCTGGCATACTTTCAATACCCTAATTCTCCTAAGGATTTTTCCCCAGATTTTCCTCCCTGGCTTTCAGCATGTCTATTGTTTCGATCAATTTTAATCTTTTGCTCCAGATGGCAGCAGGCTGTTCATTTAACGTTCAATGTTCAATGCTTTTGATGAATGCCCTCTGGGTAACCACTTTTCCACCCTAGAAGAGTTCCAACTTAGTCTAAACAAAAGGAAGTACCTTGTGATATTTCTTCAGGCAGCTGCCAGTCAGGTCAAAACAGACAAAATCAGTTCTTTGATAACAAGGTCTACTCTGCTCTTCTTGTGGAACCAGGGACCAGGGTCCTACACTAGGAATGCAGGCTTCTGTCTTCAAGACTGGCACAGCAGCATGAGGGGTTGTGGTGAGGGCAACTGAAAATTCCATAAGCCCCCCTACTATTTATAAATTGTCTCTTTCTGGATTGTGTTCACTTGACTGCTGTAAACCTTTAACTATATTCCACAGTTATGAAAAAGTTGTTTCTGAGAAAATATTTTGCTCATTTGTCCAGGTTACTTATGTAGAGACAGGACTTTAGAGCTACTAACTTTTTTGCTTGCATCCTTCAACAAGTGGTAGTTAAAAAAAAAACAAAACTACTAATTATAATGTGGAATCTGAATTCATATAGATGATCCATTGGTACATCTTTCCCTTTTAATTGATTTTTTTACCCATGATAATATTGTACCATCATGCACTTATCATTTTTAAAGTATTGGCTCACTGAAATATTCAGGTCTTCCAAGTATTGATGCATCTCATTAAATAATTAGGAAAAAAAACACCTGTGAAACTTTTGATTGTGGATACAAGTTTCTCAAAATGCTAGTTTTGGCTTGAAAATTTAATTTTATCATTAACAACAAACATGTTCACTAGTTTTCCTTGGATGTAAAATGTCACTTCTTTCATTTTTGGAAAATAAACTGCAAATACAGGCATACTTTGGAGATATTGCAGCTTCAGTTCCAGACCACCACAACAAGCAAATATCACTATAGGGCAAGTCACACATTCTTTTGGGTTTCCCAGTACATATAAAAGTTATGTTTAGACTATACTCTAGTCTATTAAGTTTGCAGTAGCATTATGTCTTAAAAACACTGTACATAACAATTAAAATGTGTCATAGAGACATGGAATGAACTCATGCTGTTGGAAGAGTGGAGCCAGTAGAATTGCTTGATGCAAGTATGCCATAAACCTTTAATTTGTAAAAAGCATCATATCTTTAAAGCACAATAAAGTGAAGAGCAATAAAACAGAGTATGTCTTTACCCAAATTAAAAGCAAAACAAAACATAGTTTGTAAATCAGTCTTTCTTAAAGTGAAATTGATATTCTATGAAAAAAAACAATTCTAGATTGGCTTGTAGCTAGAAGAATTATACTAGCTTTTTCTTGAGATAACCATCATATTTAAGTATGTAGAAGAAATGCTTTATGTATACTTACTATTTTTTAAAGGCAATATTAAAAATACAGACAAATAGAGGTAATTGTGGGAAGATAGCATCAAAGTAGACAGGCAGAGCTCAATGCTCTAACAAAAACAACAGAGAAAAAGCCAAAAGCTATCTGAGGTAACTTCTTTGGGGGTCAGCAGACCGCGGTAGTGCTATACAACTCCCATGAGGGTGAGGGAGAGTGGGGCAAAGGACCGAAAACAACAAATGTGGGTTACCAAACCCCTGCAACAGTAGGGAAAGACTCCCTTCCCCAACACCCAAGATATTAATCTGGGGTAAAATCCATGGCTCACTGTAGCTAACTGAGAGGGGAACAGACATCTTCCTCTCTGTCAGTTGTCACAAGGGAAAATGGAGGGGGAGTCCGGGGACTTTTCTTCAGTGAATTTGGCCAGCAGAGCTTGTTTTGAATCTCAGCTCTGGACAGATCAAAACATAGGAAAAAAGATTGAAACACCTCTATAGAAAGCTGAACTGATGAGCACCATCTGCTGGCTGGTCTGGAAATTGAATGGACAAAAACTGCTTTTGGTTCTCACTGTACCCTAACTCCTGGGAGAAAATCTGCATCCTATTAGTGAGTCCCTGGTCTAATTTTGATAACTTAAACTGGGTAATTTTCAAGACACAATAAATTGAACCAAATATCAAAGAACAATTTGAAATCCTGCAAGGAAAAGTAAGAGATCTTATGGGAATGAAAGACATGATGTTTGAGATAAAAAATACATTAGAGGCACATAAAAGCAGATTTGAATTGCTCTAAAACAGAATTATTGACTTTAAAAAAAAGATTTATTTTATTTATTTATTTCTCCCCACCCCCCCCACCCCCGTTATTTTTCACTTGCTGAGGCTGTACGTCTTCCTTATTTCTTTAGGAGGCACTGGGAGCCAAACCTGGGACCTCTGATGTGGGAGGCTAGTGTCTTTTCACTTACGCTACCTCTGCTCCCTGTTTTGTTGTGTCTCTCATTCTGTTTTTCCTCCTCACATCTCTTGTGTCATATTGTTGCATCAGCTCACCACACCTGCCTGTTGGGCTAGCTCGCTGTCTTCTTTAAGAGGCACCAGGAACCTCTGCTTCCTGCTTTGTTGTGTCTCCAATTATGTTCTTTTCTACTTGTGTCTCTTGTTATGTCAGCTTGCTGGGCCTGCCCATTATGCCAGCTCACTGTCTTCTTTGGGAGGCACTGGGATCCAAACTAGCAACCTCCCATGTGGTAAACGGGAACCCAGTCACCTAAGCCACATCTACTCCCCCAGAATTTGTGATTTTGAAGATAGAACATCTGAACTGGAAGAGACAGGGGAATAGAAAGAGAAGGGAATGGGAAAAATGGAATACAGTTTCAGGGAATTAAATGACTATGTGAAATACACAAACATTCCCATTATTGTCTCCTAGAAGGAGAAGAGAATGGAAAAGAGGCAGAAAGAATATTTGAAGAAATAATGACTAAAAACTTCCCAAAACTTATGAAAGCCATATCAATATCCAAGAAGGAAATGCAGCCTAAAAATAATAAATCTGGATAGACCTACTCCAAGACACTCCTTATTCAGAATGTCAAATATTAGAGATAAAGAGAGAATTTTGAAAACAGCAGTAGAAAAGCAAAGCATGACATAAAAGGGAACCTCGATAAGATTAAGTGCTAACTTCCCATCAGAAACCATTGAGTTGAGAAGAAAGTGATATGATGTATATAAGGTACCGAAAAAGAAAAATTCCCAGCCAAGAATTCTGTATCCAGTAAAGCTGTCCTTCAAAAATGAAGATGAGTTCAAAGTCTTCACAGATAAACAAAAATTGAAAGAATATGTTACCAAAGGATCAGAATTAAAGAGATATTAAAAGGAGGGTTGCAGTCTGAAAGGAAAAAACAAGTTCTAGAGACTTGGAAAAGAGTAGAAATGCAAATTATTAATAAGGGTAAATTAAAGGATAAAAAGATAGACAATAGTATGATATGACAACAGAAAACCAAAGGACAAAATGAATGAAGTAAGTAATGCCTTTACAGTAATAACATAGAATGTTAATGGCTTGAACTCCCCAATCAAAAGACATAGGCTGATAGAATGGATAAAAAAATATGAGTCACCTATATGTTGTCTATATGAGACACAACTCAGACCTAAGGACACAAACAGTTTAAAAGTGAAAAGTTGGAAAAAGGTGTTCCATGCAAATAGTAGCCAAAACAGAACTGGAGTAGAGATACTAATATTGGACAAAATAGATTTTAGATGCAACACTATTATAAGAGATGAAGAGTGACATTAATATATTAATAAAAGGGGCAATTCACCAAGAAGAAAGAGCTATACTAAATATTTATGCACCTAACCTGAGTGCCCCAAGATACATGAGGAACACATTGGCAAACCTGAAGGGAGAAATAGATGTCTCTACAATAATAGTTGGAGACTGCAATATACCACTCTCAGTATTGGATAGAACATTTGTACAGTGGATAAATAAAGAAGCAGAGAACTTGAATAATATGATAAATGAACCAGACCTAACAGATATCTGCAGAGCATTGCACCCCCAAACAGCAAGATATACATTCTTTTCAAGTGCTTATGGTTCCTTCTCAAGATAGACCATATATTTGGTCACAAGACAAGTCTCAACAAATTTAAAAAGATTGATATTATACAAAACACTTTCTCTGATAGTAACAGAATGAATCTGAAAATCAATAATGGACAGAAAAAGGGAAAATTAATAAATATATGGAGATTAAATAACACATTCTTAAATAATCAGTGGGTCAAAGAAGAAATTGCAAGAGAATTCAGCAAATATCTTGAGATGAATGAAAATGAGAATACAACATAGCAAAACTTATGAGACACCATAAAGGCAGCGCTGGGAGGAAATTTATAGCCCTCAATGCTTACATTGAAGAAAGATAAAATTTAAGATATAACTGTACACCTGTAGCAAATAGAAAAAAGAACAACAAACTAATCCCAAGCCAAGCTGAAGGAAATAAATAGTAAAATCTGAGCAGAAATAAACGAAATTAAGAGCAAAAAATCAATAGTGAGAATCAACAAAACCAATAGTTGGTTCTTTGAGAAGATCAACAAAATTGACAAACCCTTAGCTAGACTGACAAAGGAAAAAGAGAAGACACAACTAAATAAAATAAGAAATGAGAGGGAAGATTTAACATTAACTCCACAGAAATAAGAGAGGTCATAAGAGGGTATTATGAACAACTGTGTGCCAAAAAGGTTGACAGTGTATATGAGATGGACAAATTCCTGGAAACACATGAACCACTTACACTGACCTTAGAAGAAATAGAAGAGTTCAACAAACAAATCACAAGTAAAGAGATTGAAGCATTAATCAAAAACCTCCCAAAGATGAAAAGTCCTGGACCAGAAGGACTCACAATTGAATTCTATCAATCATTCAAAGATCTAATACCAATCTTCCTCAAGCTCTTCCAAAAAACTGAGCAGGAAAGAATGCTACCAAACTCATTCTATAAAGCCAACATCACCGTAATAACAAAAGCAGATAAAGATACTATTAAAAAAGAAAATTACAAACCAATGTCTCTATTGAATATAGATCCAAAAATCTTCAGCAAAGTACTTGTAGACTGAATCCAAATATCCATTGAAAGAATTATACACCATGGTCAAGTGGGTTTTATCCCATGTATGTATGGCAGTTCAACACAAGAAACCACTTTAATAAATTGAAGAAGAAAGATCACATGATTCTCTCAATTGATGCAGAAAAGGCATTTGACAAAATAAAGCACCCTTTCTTGATTAAAAAAAAAAAAACATTCCAAATATAGGAATAGAAGGAAGTTTTCCCAAAATGGCTAAAGTGCACATATGAAAAACCTACATCTAGCATTATGTGCAATGGTGAAAGACTGTAAGCTTTCCCACTGAGATCTGGAACAAGACAAAGATGCCCCTTGTCACCATTATTATTCAATATTGTGCTAGAAGTTGTAGCTAGAGCAATTAGTTTGGATAAAGAAATAAAAGACAACCAAATAGGAAAAGAAGTAACTCTTTGTTTGCTGATGATAAGATCTTATATCTAGAAAATCCTGAAAAATCCACAACAAAGCTTCTAGAATTAATAGATGATTTCAGCAAAGTGGTAGGATACAAGATTAATATGCAAAATTCCATAGTACACTACTGATGTGCAATCAAAAGAGGAAATCAGAAAAAAATTCCATTTATAATAGTGAAGAAAAAATCAAATATTTAATAATAAACTTAACCAAAGACATAAAGGGCCTGTATTCAGAAAACTACAAAATATAGCTAAAAGAAACCTAAAAGACTTAAATAAATAGAAGGACATTCTGAGTTGATGGACTGGAAGACTAAATATTGCTAAGATGTCAATTGTACCCAAACTTCTTTACCAATTCAACTTAATGCCAATAAAAATCCCAACAGCTTTTTTTTTTTTTTTTGCAGAAATGGAAAAGTCAATAATCAATATTATTTGATAGGGTAAGGTGCCTCGAATAGCCAAAAATGTCTTTAAAAAGAAAAACAAAGTTGGAGGACTCTCACTTCCTTACTCTAAAGCATATGACTTAGCTTTAGTGGAAAGGACAGCTTGTTACTGGCATAAAGACAGACAGATTGACCAATGGAATCTAATTGAGAACTCAGAAATAGGCCTTCCCATCTACAATGAATTGATTTTTGACAGGGCTGTTAGCCCACCCAGCTGGGCTGGAACAGTATACTCAACAAATGGTGCTGGAAGAACTGGATATCCATATCCAAAAGAAAGAAGACACCAATCTCACACCTTATACAAAAAATAACTCAAAATGTATCACGGATATAAATATAAAAGTGATGACCATAAAACTACTAGAAGAAAATGTAGGATAACATCTCCAATATCTTGTGGTAGGCAGTAGTTTCTTAAAACCTAAAACACGAGCAACTAAAGAAAAGAAAAAATACATAAATGAGACCTCCTCAAAATTAAACATTTTTGTACCTCAAAAGTCTTTGTGAAAAGGTTGAAAAGGCAGCTGACTCAATGGAAGAAAATATTTGGCAATCATATATCTGATAAGGATTTTTTTTTAAAGATTTATTTATTTTATTACATATCTCCCCTTCCCCCCCGCTGCGGCGACGCGCCGAGAGTGGTCACGGCGCAGGTGTGGCTTCCCCGCTTGTGGGCGGCTTCTGCGTCCATTCAAGGCCCGCTTTCAGTTCGCGGGTGGCTGGCTGTGCTCCATTCGCGGGCGACCTGCCCTGCCCGTGGCGGCTTTTGCCCTGTCCGTGGCAGCTTTTTGCCCTGCCCACGGCGGCTCTGGCCCGCCCATGGCGGCTTGCCATTCTCAAGGCGGTCTGCCCGCTATGAGAGGTCCCCGGGAACCGAACTCGGGGCCTCCCATGTGGTATGCCAGTGCCCTATCCACTGGGCTATCAAGCCGGCCCCTGATAAGGATTTAATATGCATGACATATAAAGAGATCATACCACTGAACAATAAAACTACCCAATTAAAAAATGGGCAAAGGATTTGAAAAGACAATTGTCCAAAGAAGAAATACAAATGGCGAAGAAACACATGAAAAAATGTTCAGCATCATTAGCATTTAGGAAAATGCAAATCAAAAATACAAAGAAATATTATTTCATACCTATTAGACTGGCTACTATTATGAAGTTGGAAAACTGTAAATGTTGGAGAGTATGTAGAGAGATAGGGATGCTTATTCATGGTTGGTGAGACTGTAGAATGCTACAGCCACTGTGGAGGATCGTTTGGCATTTCCTAAGGAAGTTGAATTTAGACTTGCCATGTGACCCAGCTTTACCATTCCTAGGTATATAACCAGAAGTACTGAGAGTACTGACACGAACAGACATCTGCACACCGATGTTCATAGCAGCATTATTCACAATTGCCAAAAGTCAGACACAACACAGGTGTCCATCAACTGATGAATGGCTAGACAAATTGTGGTGTATAAACATGATAGAATATTATGCAGCAGTAAGAAGAAATAAAGTCATGAAGCACATGGCAACATGGATGAACCTGGAAGACATAATGTTGAGTGAAGCAAGCCATACATAAAAGGACAAATACTATATGACCGTGCTATTATGAACTACATATGTTTTGTAAACTCATGAAATTAATAATTAGAATATAGGTCACCAGAAAATAGAATGAGTGTAAAGAGTGGAAAGCTGATGCCTAATTTCTGTAGTATTGGTTAAAAGGTTGTTGGTAAATCTTTGGAAATGAATGGAAATGGTGAGATCACATCATGGTGTTTGTGACTAGCAGAGTTATTATATGGATTTGACAGTGGTTGAAAGGGAAAGTCTAAAGACATTCATATTACTAGAAGGAAAGTGTAGCCGTTTGGCAGTTTGATGTAATTATGAATCCCCCAAATATAGATTGAATCATGCTTGTAAACTGATCTGTTAATCTGGGCATGATTAAGTTATGATTAGGGCATTGACTGGGCCATGTCAGTAGGGTGTTGATCCCCACCCCTTGGTGGGTGGGGAATCAAATATAAAAGACAAGGCAAAGGACAGAGGGAGCAATTTTTGAGAAGCAGCTCTGATGTTGGAGAGAACGCCCCAGGAGAAGAGAAGTGAGCCATTCGCCTGATAGTCTACAGCTGACCCTGTGGAGGAAGTGGAGGAGCTAAGCCCAGAGAAAAATGGGCTTTTCAGGACTTGGGAATTATCCTGAGTGACATTGCAATGACAGAGGTATCTGTCATCATATATCATCATATGACATGCAGAACTGTGTGGGAGAGAGTGTGGTCTACAATGTGAACTATGGTCCATGCTTAGAGGCAGAGCCCCCAAATGTGTATCTCTATTGCAGGTGATGTGCCACACTAATGAAGAATGTATATGTGGGAGGTTGTGGGAGGTGTGGGAGGTGGGTACCCCTAAAATTTTTGTGTAACATTTATGTAATCGATGTATCTTTAAAAAACAATTAATTAATTTAAAAAAAAGAGTAAAAAAAAATGCAGCCCCAGGAAGAGAGGAACCCAAGAAGTCTGAACCCTGGCAAACGTTGGCAGCTGTCTTGCTCCAACATGTGGCAATGTACTTTGGTGAGTGAAGAAACTTATGCTTTGTGGCCTGTTAACTATAAGCCTCTACCCCAAATAAATACCCTTTATAAAGACCAACCATTTTCTGGTATTTTGCATTAGCACCCCTTTGGTTGACTAATACAGAAAACTAAAAATTGTAACATGGGACTGTATAACATAGTTAAATCTCATGTAAAATACAAATATGGGTGATATTGCCTATAGACTGTTTTTTTTTTCAAAATATAAACACAAATAAACTACCTAGATGAAAACAGAATAGCAGTTATACAGCAGGGGAAGAACAGAGAGGTTTAGAGGTGATGAGGTAAGTTTGTTTGGTTTTTGTTTATTACTATTATTATTACTGGAACAATGAAAATGCTTTAAAAATGATTGAAGCATTGAGTGCACAACTATGTTTATACCGAATACCATTGATTGCACACTTTGGATGGATTTATGTTTTATTTATATGTACCAATAAAATTGATTTGTTAAAAAAAAATCAAAACATAAACAAACAAACAAAATACATGTAAGGGTCCAGATTTTTACATTAATAATTATGACTAACTTGTAAAGAACATCCTTACATGAAACAGGCATTTTGATTTAAATATGAATATATAGTGGTAAACAATAAAGTTACCACTAATACAATTTGATGCCTATATTCGTTTCAAAGGGGCACTGCAAAAAAAAAAAAACAATTACGACAAAATGAGTGGCTGAAACAAAAGAAATTTATTTTCTCACAGTTATTGAGACTAGAAGTCTGAAATCAGTGTTGGCAGGGACACACTTCCTCTGAAAGTTCTTAGAAAGAGTCCTTTCTTTTGACACTTTCTTCCTTCCATCATCATATGACCTTGTCTCCTGTGTTTCTTCTGTGTCTCTATATACAAAATATCATTTCCTTTCTTTTAAAAATACATCAGTCCTTGGATTTAGTGCCCTCCCTAATCTACTATGGCCTTGTTATAACTTGATTACATCTTTACAAACCCTATTTCTAAATAAGGTAACAGTCACAGGTATGGAGACTTAGGATTTTAACATTTTGGGGGAACAAATCCAACTCACTAGTGCCACTGAATTTATTACGAAGTGCCAGAAGTTTTAAACACCTTTACTCTTGTGCCATCAGTGAAAATAGCCACACAATGAAAAAGACAAAAAAAGTCCTCATATTATTATTAAAATAGTTTTGACATATTGACAGCCCTGGAACAGTCTTCAAGGTCCTAGGAGACAGAAGACCACACTTTCAGCATTGCTGAGGTGGAAAATGAGCCCTGTAAACTTCCAAATTTGGACAGTATGGAGAAGAGGAAGAATAGGAAAAGGAAACAAAAAAGAAGGTACCAGTGAGATAAAAGAAAAATTCAGAGTGTCTGTCCTGAAATCCATGAGAAGAATGTATATTAACTGGCAAAGGGAATAAAATAATGATATAAAAATTTGAAAAATTGTTGATCATTGAGAAACAACCACATGGTGGTCATTAGTGAACTTGATAAGGACAGTTTCGGTAGAATAGAGGGTGTGAAATTCTGATTAGAGTGGGTTTACGTGGTAACTGGTAGAGAAGAATTTGAGACCAACTATGTACAATTCTGTGATGAACTTTGATGCCAAGCAAAAGAAATAGAACCACAGCTACTGTGGAAAAAGATTAATAGGGGCCAATGTTTTGTTTTGCTTTGGTTTTCTTCTAAGTTTTTTTTTTTTTGTGTGGTGATTATTGTTGTTTAAGAAGGGAATATTAATAATATGGCTGCTGTGTGATAGGAAAGCAAAACTTTTGTAGAGAAAGAAATTTCTGTAGGAGAGGGTGTTTTTATATATTCAGCTAATATTTCTTGAAATGCTTCTCTATGCTAGGCTCATGGTACTACTGAATAAAAATGAGGCACTTATCATAGGGTGATGTACAAATAACATATGGTGTAAATCTTATTCTGTAGTTTAAATGATGGAATAATTGATCTACTTATGGCATATAATAATCAGCTGCAGAAAAGTTTAATTCTAAGTGTGGGGAGGCATTCCAGAGGAGAAAGAGGACGAGATTAAATGATCATGTGTCTTAAATAATGTTGAGATGATGTCACTGTATTCCCCAGAAACATGGGTTCCACAGGAAAAGTTTAAGAAACTGAGGACTGATGATATCATTTTTGTTGCTGTTCATTTTTAAAACAACAGTCTAATAATGATCAGGAAGCTTTGTTTTTGGTTTTGATTTTGCAGTGATTGTAGCCACTGACCCCAAATGAGAGTTTACTGGAGTAACTCAGATAAGAACCAATGGTTACCTGCATTTAGTTGCATCATCACTTGGAGAAGTGAAAGATTCAGTTCTCCTTTGTTTCCACATTTGCTACAACTAAGAAAATGGTGTCTCAAACTCTGTGCTTATTAGAGCCTATAGCACAAAATTAAAAAAAAAACAAAACTGCATTTGTTTTGAAAACCACAGACTCAGTGTTACCATAATTTTAGAATTTATAATCTCATTTTCAACTAGTATTTTTCTGTCTTCTTTATACTATCTCTTAATCAATACTTTCTTACCCTTCTTTCCTTAAGACAAATGCATCATTCCTTATATTGTGAACAAACTATGTAAAGGAAATACTCCTGAATGATTTTCCTGCTCGCTTAACATGGAACTGATAAGATGGAGAAAGGCTTTACCTTGTGAAATGATGATTGAGAACCAAGAATGTCTTCACCTACAATTTATAAGAAAGTCAGGAATATGCCATAAATATTATTTTCATTGCATTTCATATGATTTATAAACATGGACTTAAATGTTGAACACTATTTCAAAATTTTTTATCAAAATTATTTTATTGAAATTGCATTTGCTTTGGGTAATTTATAAGATTGCAATTATGATCGCTATCATTGCTTTTGTTTATATTTTTTAGAATTGCAATGTTTTTAATATTTAGTAACTAATACTGCTTTGCTTCCCAAATATTTTTTTTCATTCATTGATAAAATTAAAAATATATTGACCAATTAAAGTATCAATACTTCATGTATATTATTTTGAAAGTAGAATTTCAAGAATCAATCTTGCATAAGTAAAGGACAAAATGTAAATAAGTATATTCTTCCTTATGCATCAAATATTATAAATCATATGATAAAAGATAACAAGGACCCTTTGAACTCCCTTGTGCCAATTTTGTAAATCAATTTCCAAAGACAACATTCTTTCTTTCTATTGACACTTCAGTTTTATTTACAAGCCACAGACACAGAAATGAAAATTATCTACAAATATAAGACTTTCTTAAGACATGATTCTTCAACTTAGATGCCTTACAAACTTAAATTCATTGAGATACATGGAGCAAAATTATGTGCTACTGTTGTCCTTCACTCAGAATTCTAGGTTAGGAATTGCCTAAGGCATGGAGGAGTTATAGTGAATAGCAGGAGTTTTGCTGGCCTATGATTCAGCATGTGTTCCTGGCTGTTTCTTTGTTGTCAGCTACAGAAAATAGGATGGATCTGTTATATGTCTGATACTGATGCTCTCCAGAGATTCTGACAGAGGTGAAGGAATAAATGGTTTGAGGTGGGCACATTAAAGTGACTCTCATGTTAGCAAAACTGTTTTATGGTTTTAGCAGATAAGTACCTATATCTAGTTAATAATTTCAATTTATCTTGACTTTTTTACATTGCCAAATGAAACATAAAGAACCTTTTGGAACAAAGCTATGCATAAGGTTTTTACTGTGCCTTTTATGTGAAAAGAGATCACTCATGTAAGTTGGGAATTCATTAGGTAAATTGGCACTGCAATTGGTTGTGCTTCTATTGAAGAAGAAAACACTAGAATGAAAATTCTGTGAAACACTGATGTCCCTTTTTTCATTTTGAAAGTTTTTCAAGTAAAGCTGTGAGGCACCATAAATTAAAGATGATTTCTTTCTTACAAATATTGGACTTCTTGCTTCTAAGGTTTGCTTTCAGGCAATTGAAATTATTCTGGCAAGTTTAAGTCAAAAGGGATTTATTACCAAGTATTAGAAGGATGCAAAATCATTGGAAATATGTTGGAAAAGTTCTAGCTCCACTTCCAGGAATGATTTTTACATTCCAAATAAAACTCCCTCTGCCATGATCACAAGCTCTATTGCAGGAAACACAACAACAACAACCACACAACAATAACAATAACAAACCAAAACAAAACAGAATTAACTATTTCAGCCACTTTCAAATATACAAGTCAGTGGTGTTAAATACATTCACAATGTTGTGCTCCATGTTGAATTTATTTTAATTGACTAGGATGACATTAGAAATGTTCATGGTAAGTTTTCCAGGGCTTGGACATTATTAATCAAATTAATTTTATATCTAAGTGGAAAAAAAGTGACAATACTATAACATATTTTTCCATTATTAGTTAGGGTGACCTTTTTGCCCACCAAATTTTCTGGGGTACTCCTGGTCTTGAGGATCAAAGAGACAAGTAAAGCCATGGAAATCACCAATATTCTGTTTTCTTTATTTACAGAACCATCCATTTAATCTTATTTTAGAATTTCATGAGTTTCCTTTTCACTTATATTGTCCCATGCTTACATTTCTTTTGAAGGAGTTTGGCTTACTGTCTACTTTTCCTAAGTCAATTCTTTGGTTTGTATTTTTTACTCTTGGAGACACTGCCATTACCACTTAGTCAAATAAGGTCCTACCTTTAGGAGATAGACTGAAACACTGCAACTGCCTGGTTTGACTATGCTAGGATCTTCAGGAGTGAGCTTTCAATACAGAAAACAGTGATTCTTGAATTTGAACAATTAGATATATGGTGATTACTTGAAACAGTCCTTGTCAGCTGGCAAAATAAAGGATTTGTTTTATTATTGCCTTAATTTGGATTAGCTGATTAGTACCAGAAAACTGATACTTGAGAAAATGAAAAACAGTATCTTAATTTGTCCAGACTGTTATAACAAAATACCACGAACTGGTTAGCTAAAACAACTGTAATTTAATAGCTCACATTCTGGGGGCTAGGATACTGAAATCTTAGAAGGGGCAGGCTGTTGCATCCTGGAAATGACTTGTTGGAAATCAATCTCTGCTTTTGTCATATGGTGATCTGTCTCTTTCTGTCGCCTACTGCCTTTTGATTCTACTTCTGATCATTTGTCTGAGTCACTGTCTAGATTGCCACTCTTTACAAGGACTCTGGTCATATGGATTAAAGCTCACCCTGATTCAATGTGTTTCATCTGAATATGATCTTTGAAGATAATACTACAAATGAGTCCACACCCACAAGGCCAAGGGTTAGCACATAAACATGTCTCTGTGGAGTATGTTATTCAATCTACCAGAGACAGGGTTGACAATCTGAACTTGGATATGAGAGTAAGGGAATTATTAAAACTTAGTGGTCAGGGGATAATTTAAGGAATATTACATCAATGTAGGCACATGAAGAAAACAATAAAAACTTGGGGATTTTAGAGGTAGCATGTGAGTCATGTCCTGCAGAAAGAGAATGCTAATAAAATGAAATGCTAAGAATGGAAGGCAAAATCACCCAGAATCAAAGAACTGGCTTCCCTGATTTCTGTGGCTGTGGGTAACCCAGGTTTCTGAGGTCAACGTTATGTCTGTAAATTTCAGCTCACAAGGGATACATTTCCTGATTCATATATTGTTTCTATAATATAAAATATTTGCCAATTGGTACTCTATACCTTATTTTAAACTCCATGCTGAATATCCTGAAAGGTCCACAGGGTATGTATTGATTTCCTATTGTTCCTGTAATAAATTAGCAAAATCTTAATGATTTATTTATTATCTTGCAATTCTGGAGGACAGAAGACCAAAAAGGGTGTCACTGGGCTAAACACAAGGAGTTGGTGGGGCTGTGTTCTTTGTGGGGGCTGTAGGAGAGAATGAATTCCTTTGCTGTTTGCAGTTTCTAGAGGCCACCCACATTCCGTGGCTGAAGGCCCCCTGCCTCCATTTTTTAAATTAGCAATACAAGGCTGAGCCTTTCTCACAGCGCCATATCTCTGGTTCTCCCCCTGCCTCCCTCTTCCAGTTTTAAGGACCTTTATGATTACATTATCCTCAACCCCATAATCCAGAATAATATGTCTATTTTAAGTTCAGTTGATAAACAACCTTAAAGACATCTGCTACAATAATTCACTCCATTTTTGTCATATAACCTAACATAATCCCAGGTTCCAGGGATTAGAACATGAATATCTTTGGGGGGACATTATTCTGTCTACTGCGTGGTTTATGTTCATATACTGTAATATTCCTACTTAAGTTTAGCCAGCAGTATTTCATGGATCTAAAAAACACTCTTTACAGCTGAGATATATGGAAAACAAAATTTTAAAGGCATGTTGAGACAACCTTTTTCAAGTCAATATGTTTATTTTCCTCAGAACTGAGTGGAAGTTAGGCAAATTTAATGTTCTTTTCTCTGTTCAAATCTCTGTATAAAATGACATAAATGAAAGGAAGGCATCATTGTATTTGTAATTCTTTGATTTGTTAGTGTAAAATTGCTCTATGGTATTTGACTAAATGAAAGCATCAAGACAATCAAACTAGTAATAATCCTGAAAACATATGGTAAAAATATCTAATTATAAGGATTCAATATTCTTTTTGTTAATCATTACTATAAACACTCCCCATCTACTTGTGGTTATTATTAAATCAAGACGGAAAATCTTTTCAAGGAGGAATGTAACTAAAGTTCAAGAAACTTCTTTAATCCTATGCATTTATGAACTCTGACAATTTGTCAACTCTGTTTATGCTGAAGTAACACAATGCTAATATTTGTCATGACATGTACAGAAGAAAAGTGCTGAGTGTTATGTTTTCCATATTATTTTATAACATTTTTAAAGAGGGAGAAATTTGCAAGTTAAATGTCTAGAAGTACAATCTCAATCTCTTTAAAATACATATTAATTTCCCAAAATTGATAGCATTTAATAAATAATGTTCAAGGGGTTAGGGCAGGAGAAATATTTTTACATGTAAATGCAAGCACAAATGTGCTAAAAATAGTAAAAATCCATATTGAAAAATATTTCCCTAGCTGCTAGCAATTTAAAATGTTTCAGATTTCTTTTTATAACCAATTAAGTTTCCTTTGAAGATTTAGATAATTTAATGTACAACCATACATAAAGTAAAACTGATAAATGCAAATGTAATTATCCAGAGTAGGTTTTTTATTGGTCAGACGAACAATATTCATGGAGAATAAATGTTACTTATATTTATTCAGAAATTACATTTTATAAGTCGTGATGAATATTTACCTTAAAAAGGGAATGAATTTAAAGCAGCATTTTGTAGAAAATTTATCTTCATTTTACTTCTGGATTTGAATGTCTGCTTCCAGAAATAACACCCTCATCTATACTCTCATTATATAGTAGACTATTCAACAACTCTAAGACTCCCCTGCTGCAGTGCATATAAAGTATAATTTTGTAATATGCAGTAAAGGTGAAGATGTACAAACCATATGATAGAGTAATAGACTAGATTCTGTACATGGAAAAAAAGAAACGCAAAAACTCACACAGGCAAATGGAAACTTGTAATAGCATGTTACAAGAGTGAAAAATTGAAAAACAAACAAACAAACAGAGAAACAGAAACTATACAACAACAAAGAAACTAAATTCACACTGGTGGAGGAATGAGTAAATAAATTGTGGCATATTCATGCATTTGAGTAGTGTACTGAGATCCAAATGCAAAAAAAAATCAAACTATAGCTGTACAGATCAATATAAATGAATTTGGAATTAAGAAAGCAAGTTGGGAAAAATATGCTATGTAGATGAATTAAAAAGATGCAAATACTATATATTATTCAGGGATATATCAAAATACATTCATTAGGGATATATTTACATGTAGTAAAATATAAAGCTATTCATTAAAATGCATGGGAATAAAGCTATCAATTATTCTTTGCTAGACAAGGTTAATCAAGGAAGGGGCATGGTAGACTTCAATAGATGTGCAATATGTGAATTCTAATGATTACTAGTTGCTATATCAAGATTTAAAAAAAAATCAATACATTTTGATTGTCTAAATTATTCCATAAAGCATACCCTCTGGATTTACAAGAAATACTAAAGGGTGCACTGCAGCCTGAAAGGAAAAGGCAAGGATGAGAGGCTTGGAGAAGAGTGTAGAAATAAAAATTAAAAGTAAGGGTAACTAAAAGATTTGAAAGGCAGACATTAGTAAGATATGACAATGGAAAGCCAAAGATTAAAATGGATGAAGTAAGTAATGCCTTTATAGTAATAATATTGAATGTTAATGGATTGAACTCCCCAATCAAAAGACAGACTGACAGAAGGATAAATTATATGAGCCATCTATATGTTTTCTACAAGAGATCCACATTAAATAAAAGGACACAATTAGGCTGAAAGTGAAAGGTTGGAAAAAGATATTTCACACAAATTGTAGTCAAAAAAGATCTGGAATAGTGATACTAATATTGGACAAAATAGATTTTAAATACAAATCTATTATAAGAGATGAATAAGGTCACTATATATTAATAAAAGGAATAATTTTCCCAGAAGAAATAACTAAACTAAATATTTATGCACATAACCTAAGTGCCCCAAAATACATAAGGTACACACTGGCAAAACTGAAGAAGGAAATAGGCATCCCTACAAGAATAGATGTAAGTTTCAATACACCAGTCTCAGCATTGGATAGAACATCTGGACAGAGGATAAATAAGGAAACAGAGAGTTTGAGTAATATGATAAATGAACTAGACCTAACACCTATTTATAGAACATTACACCCCAAAAAAGCAGAATATATATTCTCCTCAAGTGTTCATAGATCTTTCTTAAAGATAGACCATATGTTGCGACATAAGACTGAATAAATTTTGAAAGATGGAAATTACACAAAATACTTTCTCTGATCATAATGAAATGAAGCTGGAAATCAATGACAAGTGGGGAAAGGGAAAACTCATAAATATATGAAGATGAAACAATACAGGCTTAAATAATCAATGGGTCAAAATGAAATTGCAAGAGAAATCAATAAATATCTTGAGATGAATGAAAATGAGAACATAAATGGAATACAGCAAAGTCAGAGCTCAGTGGGAAATTTATATCCCTCAATTCTTACTTTAAAAAAGAAAAAAGCTAAAATCAGAGACCTAACTGCACACCTGGAGGAACTAGAAAAAGAATAGCAAACTAATCCCTAGCAAGAAGACAGAAAGAAATAACAAAGATTCGAGTGGAAATAAATGAAATGGAGAGTAATTAAAAAAAAAAAAAAGCAATAGAGAGACTCAACAAAACCAAAAGTTGGTTCTTTGAGAAGATTGACAAAATTGACAAATCTTTATTTAGACTAACAAAGAAAAATAGAGAAGAAACAAATAAGGTAAGAAATGAGTGGGGCATTGCCACTGACCCTGCAAAAATAAAAGAGATCATAAGTGGATGCTATGAACAACTGTACACCAGAAAACTAGACAGCATTGATGAAATGGATAAATTACTAAGAAAGCCACAAACAACCCACACTTACCCTAGAAGAAAGAGAAGATATAAAAAAATTGATCACAAGCAAAGAAACTGAAACAGTCATCAAAAAAGTCCCCCAAAGAAAAGCCCAGGACCAGATAGCTTCACAAGTAAATTCTTGTGAAATCTAAAACCAAATTTGTTAAAACTCTTCCAAAAAAATTGAACAGGAAGGAATGTTACCAAACACATTCTATGAAGTCAATATCACCCTAATACCTAAACCAAATAAAGATATTATAAAAAAAAAAAGAAAATTACAGACCAATTTCTCAAATGAATATAGAGGCAAGAATCCTCAACAAAATGCTTGCTAATTTAACCAAAATTACATTAAAAGAATTATACACCATGATCAAGTGGATTTTATAGCAGGTATGAATGGGTAACTCAACACTAGAAAATCAATCACTATAATACACCACATTAATAAATTGAAGAAGAAAAATCACATGATCATCTCAATTGATACAGAAAAGGCGTTTGGAAAAAATACAATTTCTATTGATAAAAAAACTCTGAAAGATAGGATTAGAAGGAAACTTTCTCAATGTGATAAAGTGCATATATGTAAATCCCCCAGCTAACATTTCACTCAATGGTGAAAGACTGAAAACCTTCCTGCTGAGAATGGGAACAAGGAAAGGATGCCCACTGTCTCCACTGTTACTCAATATTGTGCTAACTAGAGCAATTAAGCAAGAAAAATATAAAAGGCATCCAAATAGGAAAGGAAGTTGTAAATCTTTCACTATGTGCTGATGATATGATTCTATATCTAGAGATTCCTGAAAACTCTGCAAGAAAGCCACTACAACTAACAAATAAATTCAGTAAAGTGATGGAATACAAGATTAATACACAAAAACCAATAGTGTTTCTACACACTAATGAAAAAGCAGAGGAGGAAATCAGAAAAAATTCCATTTTCAATAACAACTAAGAGAATCAAATATTTAGGAATAAAAAAGCATATAAAGGACTTGTACTCAGAAAACTACAAAACATTACTAAAAAAACAAAACAAAACAAAGAGGATTTAAATAAATTGAAGAGCATTCCTTGTTCATTAAGATGTCATTTCTACCCAAATCAATTTACAGATTCAACACAATCCCAATAAAACTTCCAAGAGGCTTTTTTTTTGCATAATTAAAAAGGTCAATCATCAAATTTATCTGCAAAGCTAATGGCCCCTTAATAGCCAAAAATATCTTTAAAATGAAGAGCAAAGTTGGAGGAATTACACTTCCTGACTTAAAGCAATTTGCTTAGTTACAATGGCAAAAGCAATATGGTACTGGTATAAAGATAGATTGGCCAAAGGAATCAAATTGAGAGTTCAAAAACTGACCCACATATCTATGGTCAACTGTTTTTTGACAAGGCTGTCAAACCCACCCAGTTGAGTTAGAATAGTGTATTCAACAAATGTGCTGGGAGAACTGGATGTCATACAAAAGAAAGGAATAGAATGCCTATTTCACATCTTATGGAAAAATTAACTTAAAATGGATCAAAGACCTAAGTATAAAAGCTAGAACCATAAAACTCCTGGAAGAAAATATAGGGAAACACCTTAGAGAACTTGTGTTAGGTGTTGGTTTCTTAAACCTTATGCCCAAAGTGTGAGCAATGAAAGAAAAAATAGATAAATGAAATACTTTTGTGCTTCAAATGACTGTTAGGAAGGTGAAAAGGCAGCCCATTCAATAAGAGAAAACTTTTGGAAATCACATATCTGATAAGAGTTTGATTTCCATGTTATGTAAAGAGATCAACAAGTGTTATATAAAGACCACTCAACAATAAAAAGACAAGCATCCCATTAAAAAAATAGGCAATTATTTTAATAGACATTTTTCCAAAAAAAGAAATGCAAATGGCAAAAAGCACATGAAAATATGCTCAACGTCTTTAATTATTAGGGAAATCCAGATCAAAACTACAATGAGATATCATTTCACTCCATACAGAATGGCCATTATTAAAAAAAAAAAAAGACAAAAGAAAACTGAGTGCTGGAGAGAATTCAGAGAAATAGAAGTACTATTTCACTGTTGGTAGGTGTGTAACATGTTACACCTTCTGTGGAAGACAGTTTGTGGTTCTTTAGGAAGATAAACAGAGAACTGCTGTATCATCTGGTAATCCTGCTACTAGAAATATATTCAGAAGACCTGAAAACAAGGACACAAACAGATATTTTTACACTGATGTTCATAGTGGCATTATTCACAGTTGCTAAAAGATGGAAACAACCTAAGTGCCCACCACGCGTGAATGGATAAACAAAATGTGGTTTATATATATGATGGAATTATTTTCAGCTGTAAGGAGAAATGAACTTGGGGTGCCTATGACATGTATGAAACCAGAGGATATTATGTTGAGTGAAATAAGGCAGACACAAAAGGATGGATATTTTATGGTCTCAATGATATGAGCTAAATACAATGAATAAATTTACAGAGTTGAACTATAGATTATAAATTAGTTGGGGACAGAATGTGTGTTGAAAAGAGGGAGGCTGATACTGAATGTATGCAGAATGTTTTATAAGGTTGATTGCAAAAATGTGGAAATTGATAGAGTTGATGGTAAAACATTATAATGAATAAAACTAATACTGCTGATTTATATGTGTTATTTTGGTTGAAGGGGATAATCTTGGGTGATTAATGTTTATTGAAAGATAACTAGAAGGTAATCTAGGGACTGTGTAATATTGTGATTTTGGTGGTAGATGAGGACTGTGGTTAATATTACAAATACAAGAATGCTCCACTATTACAAGGTGTTAAGAATATGGCGATACATGGAAAAATACAACTAATGCAAATTACAGACTAAAGTTAACAGTAATATTGTAATATTGTTGTAGCAGAACAAAGAAGGTATTATATCAATGTTAAAGGTTAAAAAAAAAGAATATGGGATTTAGTTTTTTGAGATGTGAATACAATCAAATTTTTTTTTCTTCTTCATTAACAATGAGAGCTTTGTCAAGTCATTTGACCAATCTGTGCTCATTTGTTCATCTTTTGGAACACCAGAGAAACAGTTGAGTATGTTTTGGGGATTAAGTAGGATAGATGTGCTTGGACAGGATCATTTGAAGTAATGGTTCCATAATTTGTTGGGCTGCCTTTTGTCTGTTATTTTGTTTTTTGTGGAAATAAAGTTAGAAAAGAGGGGAAAAACTAAAATCCTTCTCTTCCACAGGTATTATTTGCTAGTCCACACTTTCTGTGGTGTCAGTATTTATTTTCCAGGTATGTAATGAAGGATCTCTGGAAAATAGAATTAACAGATACATTCCTTTTCAAAGCTTTTTTGCCTCAACCAGAATCTCCAAAGTGCCAGTCCTGATAAACATGTAGAGTGCATTCCTTTGGAAAGCAGGTCAACTTTGACCTGCATCTCCCTTAGTTATTGATGAAAAGGGTGTGGCCAGCAGTGCTCTCACAAAATGGAAAGGGAACTTAGGTAATACCTGTCCCTATACAATTGAAAATCTGCCTTCTTTGCAATAGTCAGTAACTTCTCCATACACTGGATGCTCTTCCTAACTCATCTGTAATCAAGTAAATCAGGAATCAAAATTGTTACTCTAAAGCATAGCGATAGAAATCGTGGTCATGGGGACTGCTTACCATGAACTTCAACCAAGGTCTATTGTATCACTGCACTCTGCCTCCCACTATTAGTTTACAGGCATTTGAAATATTTTTGTGCATGTTTACCTCACAGCAAACATGCTTAATAAATAAATATTTAATAAGTAATAACTTATGTGGCAGAATCTTGTGTACCTTGAGAATGCCAGGATGCTCTATTCGATGTAGTTACTAGATCCATGTCTGGCTAGGTGTTTTAGTTGGCCAAAGGGATGCTGATTTAAAGTACCAAAACTCTGTTTGCTTTTATAAAGGTTATTTATTTGAGGTAGAAGCTTATATTCACAAGACCCTTAAGAGTCCAACTCAGGGTACAAAAAGAGGTACTTCCTCACCCAAATCATTAGCTATGTGTTGAAGCAAGATGGCGGGCAATGTCTGTAAGGGTTCAGCCTTCCTTCTTCATCTTAAGGCTCCCAGCTTCTTCTGATCTCAGCTGTAGGCTGGCATAAAGTTTGTTTCTCTCCCTGGGGCTTGTTTCTTTCTGGGCTCAGCTGCTGTGTTCTCTTTACAAGGTCAGCTGTAGAGCATCAGGCTCATCTCTCTTCCTAGGGGCTCTGCCATGTCTAATAAAGTGTCTCTATTCCTCTATGTTCTTCTTCTCTGTGTAGCTACTTCCATGTGAGAGTCTGTTTTATCAGCCCACCAAGGGGGCTGTGACTCAATGCTGAGTCACACTCTGATGACATGGCTGAATCAAAGTCCTAATCTTAACATAATTTAATCAGACTTCTCATCTGAATCTAATACAATCAAAGGGTTATCACACCCAAGTTTACAAACATAATCTATATCTCTTTTTGCAATTCATAAATAGTATCAAATTAGGTGACCTTCCAATAGAGGTCATAGTCATGTGATGATACCAGGATTGGTGAACCTCATTGTAGAATCTTTCATTAATCAATATATCTTAGAGCATTAGCTCAAACCCATTTTCAATGTGCCTTATTAATGTTAGAATTATCATGCGGTTATACGTGTTAGAGTATTTTTTTCCTTTTAGAATGTATCTTAAAATTCCTTAAGTAATTTTATGTAAAGGTATGGTTGAGTCTAATGATTAGGCTATTGATGCAAATAAATTTACAGTATAAAATACAGTAAAAATTCAGCTTATGAAATAACTTGCTTAAAATTTTCTTTGGGGTGTTAATTCTGCTAAGGCAGAGTTGAGGCAGACATCTTACACTGTATTTAGTTTCATGTGTGGTTATTCAAAGGCATAAAGTAGTTGCCATAATAATAATAATAATAATAATAATAATGACTAATTTATTTGGTCTTTAATCCAGCACTCTTATCAAGCAATACAAAATATTATCAAATATTCACATTATATTTAATTTGTATTTTGTTCCAAATATTTTAAAAAGATAAAGATGCAGTATGTCTTTGTGGAAATAATGATCTTTTGTTTTTTTTATAAATATGTGTTCAGAAAAATATCCTTTTTTTCTCCTTGAATCAACTAAGTAATGAGAATTAACATTAAATTATTTGTTACTACATCATTGCCTTCTCAAGATAATTAAAATTCTTGGTTATTTTGTAAAATGATGTTATACTTTCTTAAATTTCACAAGACAGATAGAAAGTAGAATATTTTGGCTAGGAATGTGTTTCAATTACATACCCGTAAAAAATCCAATTTCAAATTCCAGCAGCATTTGCAGAAAAACACAGAAATAGTTTCTTACAAAATCTTCCTGGGTGAGTAAAGGCACCCAAATTCCATTCTGAAAAGACTATAGTACACATTGTACTTGTTCTTGACATTTTCAAAGTTCATATGATCCTGAGAAATGATTAAAGGTTATCTCTGGAGCATACTGGTGATGACAGCTTCCCTAGTTTTTTATAGTTCATAGGTAGCAAAGAGTATTTGGATTTAAGAATTTTTTCCCATTCTATCCTTCAAGTCACAATTTAAGGCAGTCTTTGTTCCTTAAACTGATGTAGAGTCCTATGTAATATAGGACAGTATATCACTGACAATGACACAACACATAGTTTGAGTCTTTTAAGAAATCATGTTATTTCATCATTTTCATTTTATTGTTCCATCTGAATGCTTATGTTCAAAGTATATCATTCCTTTATCATAAACCATGAAAAATAGAGTCCAAAAAACATCTTATGACTTACTAGCATTAGTTTCATTTCCATAATGGCTATAACAGATAACATTCTCCAAAAGAACTTCTACCCATGAGGTGCTTGCAGTCTTAACAGTTATTTTATTCTAATTTAAAATGAAATGTGATTTAATATAATCTCACTTTTAAAATACAGATGATAAATATAGGTAAATCTTATTTATCATTATATGTTTAAGTTAACTATAAATATAATAAGAATAAAATTTCTAAAATTTTCTTCTTTGCCCCAAGAGTTTGCACTACTTTGGAGACCACTGATCAAAAATGTTATTATGCAAACTTTAACTGACTATTGCCTAATCCATTCCAAGCTCTCATTTTTTATAATAAATTAATATACAGCATTTCTCCCCACTTTCCACATTCATATGAGAAACTGACAGAGAAAGAGATCTTCTCTATAACCATATAAATGTCATGGCAGTACTTCATTTTATAGCAAAATCAAAGTATAGTTTTCCAAACTTCCCAGATATCTGCTGCTATTTTCTTGCCATTCTTGTTCTCTTTTCTTTTACCCTTCCCATTGTTTTACAAGCCTTGTTCTTCTCTTATTCTTCATTTTATAGTTGATATGACTGAGGCACAGTAAAATAAATTGGCTTTCCCAATTTTACACAGCTCATAAATGGTAGAACTGCTATCTATGGGGAGTTGTGATTGAAAATGGGTCTGTTAAGTTGGGCAAAGTATGGTCTCTTCCATTAAGAAGCTCAAAGTCTACTTTATGGTATTGATATCAATACATAAGCTATAATATAGTGAGATAAATTTAAATACAGTGTGTGAAAAACAGTGATTAAGAGTAAGGACCTTTGGATTCAATGGGAAGTGAATCCCAGCTCTACCACCTAGTAACTGGGTGACCTTGGAAAACACACTTATCTTTCTTTGCTTCAATTCCTTTATTGAGGAAGAGAGGTAATTATACTGATTATGCAACTTTATTGAGACAATTAATTGAGTTGAGGTAAATAAATTTCCAAACACAATTTCTGACATATAGGTAGGACTTAATAAAGAAAAATTAGCATTATAATGTGTTATTTAAATTATAGCTATGGGCAATCATAAGATAGAATCTACATTTATTGCTGAAGGAGACAGTGACATACACAAAAGGTACAGTATTTTCTACCTAGTTTATTACTTATATATCCATCACATATGACTTATTTTTAACTAATTTTATTTTATTTTGCACTTATGCATTGGATGAATCAATTGTACCGGATGATTTGTAAGGTCCCTCTAAACCACAATGGTATATTGAACTAAAGTTTTTGATGGAAGTTCAAATCGTTGGATCATCTTCACTGCCTAAAACTTATATGAGTTCATATGATGTGGATTTTTGTGGGGGAGGGTGGTAATAATTGGAATGGAAAAAGTGATGGAGTGAGCTTGGGCAATCAAGATATGAGAGTAAGGAAGGCAAATTAGAAGCAAAACTAAACAAGAAAGAAACACTACAGGTTTGCTACATTTGGACAGTTGGAGGATAGTTTTCTAAATATTGTCATGAATCATATCAGAACTGTATCAGCACTTGTGGCTCCAAAAAATAGAAAATTGGATAAGATGATGAGACTGTTCAAAATCTTATAATGGGGGTGTGGAGGTAAAAAGCGGAGAAACAGAAGTTACAAGTGAAATTGAAGACCATTTTATTTCCTCAAGCTGCTGTGATCTGAAATATAAAATGTAGGTCACATATTGCCAGAATCCCTACATTGTGCTGAGCATTGGGATAGACACCATAGGCTTCTAAATATGTTTGCACATATTTTCAGTACAGAAACACAAATGATGTTTCAGCAACAGCAAAATAAAATAGATCTTACTAAAGCAGAGGTACTCAAACAAAATTTTTCACAAGAACCAATTAAAGAGAAGAATTTCCCTTGACCCTGTGGATAAATGGTCAATGCACTGATGGATGATATTTAATTACCTCTTTTTATTTTACCCTTTATTATTTTAGATTTCCTAGCTAGTGTACATTTTACACTGATCATAAAAGTATGTAATCCATTGTAAATTGCAGCAACAGAATTATTTCTGGCTGATTTCCTGATACAGAGCATTTTGCCAGTGGCCAGCACATCTTGGGAAAGTTTTCCTCAAATCAGTTTCAAATTTATAGCACTTAAACTTTATCAGCACCATGCCATTAAACAGGGGAGTTCATCTACCTGTAATCAATTAGAAACCTCTAAGTTCCAGCCTCCTCAATTTGATTACTCTACTTGCCACGATGAAGATAGTAATCCCAATTTTCAAAATCCTCATCCAATAAAATATTGTGAACATTATAGAAAAAATCACCCTACAGCAGATCCTAAAAAAGAGAAAATACTTCAATTTGTAAGAAAATGAAAAATAGAAAGGAAGTTGGCTTACACAGAACAATGGTAGGACCTATAAGTACACTATGGAAGGAAGAAAAAAAGATTTTATTTGCAAAATCTACAAATATCTATTAGAAAACTTTCCAATGATAAAAATGTTGTTTGACATAGGGCAATAGATTAGTTTTCCTAGCTCCATTAGTATAGAAAACAATATCTGTTGTGATTTGAAACTGCATGTACTCCCAGAAAAGTAAGTTCTTAAAGTTAATCCAGTCCTGTAGGTATATATCTGTTGTAAATAGCACCCTTTGGTGAGTACAATCTTAAGCCACGATGTGACCCACCTCATTCAGGGTGGGTCTTAACCTTCTTGCTGGAGTCTTTTTATAAGAGAATGAAAGTCAGACAAAGAGGGAGAAAGCCACAGAAGCAAGAAGCTGAAAATAGTGACATCTGGAAGAGAGGGGAGATACCAGCACACGCTGCCATGTACCTTGCCATATGACAGAAGTGTCCAGGATCACTGCGGAGAGTTCTCCGGGAGAAAGCATTGCCTGATGATGCCTTGATTTGGCCATTTTTCTCAGTCACAAAACCATAAGCTTGTAAACTAATAAATTCCTATCATAAAAGGGCAACCCATTTTATTGTATCTGCTTTCATGAGCAAAGCAACCTAGAAGATGAACTAAAGATCATTGTAAAATAAATAGAGAACTTCTGGTTGCCTTTTAGAAATCCAGAATACCCAAATGTTTGGAAATACCATTTAATCTATTATGTTCTTTATAAAATCAGAAACTCTTACTAAGCATTAGATGACATTATTGAGACATCTCACTGTCTCCCCAATGTGCCATTTTGAGATTATTATATAAATCCCAAAATGAGAAAGATGATGTTATGAGATGTATTTGATAAGATTACCTGTTAAGATTAGGGCTTTGGATTTCTCTACATCAGTGGGCATGATTCGGGTTGTATCTCTGCCCCCTTGTTGGGTCTGATATAAAAGGATACCCACACAGACAGATAGACAGACAGGAAGAGAGAGCTCTGTCATTTTTTAACCTGGGGGCCAGGGAGAGATGAGCCATTAGCCTGATATTTTGCAGCTGACCTTGGGAAGAGAGAACATTTGCAGCTGATATAGAAAGCCTGGAAAGAAATGAGCCTTATGCCAGGAGAGAAGGGACCACAGGATCACTTGAGCATGGAGCCTCAAGAGGCTGGGCCCACTGATGTTGAGAGGAACAGGCAGCCCAGAAAGCCAGAGGGGAAGGAGAGACCAGGCAGAGATCACTTGCTCTCTTGCTTCAACATGTGGCAGCTGAGTTTAGTGAGAGGACAACCCTTATGGTGCATTGAGTTTTTACAGCCTTAGAACAGTAAGTTTTTACCCCAAATATATACCTTTATAAAAGCCAGCTGTTTTCTGGTACTTTGCATGGGCACTGTGATGGTTAGGCTAATGTGTCAACTCAGCCAGGTAATTGTGCCCAGGTGATTGGTCCAACAAGCACTGGGCTAATTGTAATACAAGAACATTTCTGGACTTTGGTCATCAGTGAGTTTACTGCATGGATGGCTGATTACATCTGCATCAATCAGGAAGATTGCTGTCAGCAATGGGTGACACTCTTATCCAATCCATTGAATAACTTAAAAGGGGAAGTGATTTCAACATTCAGAGAGAATTTTCCAGCTTGTCTTTGGACAGCCAACTTCTCCCAGAAACTCATCAATGACGTACAAGGGACTTTCATTGGACCCCTGGTTTGGAGCCTGCCTGCGGAACCTTGACTTGTGCATCCAAACAGTCATGTGAGAGACTCTTATAAAATCTCATATTATTGAGAGATATTTACTGTTGATTCTGTTTCCTTAGAGAACCCTGACTAACACAGCTTGGTACCAGGAGTGATTGTTGGGGAACAGAATCTTAAACATGGGATGTTTGAGGTGGTTCTGGGAGTTTTGTAATTGGCTCTCTACTATAATTGGACTCAAGGGTACTAATGACTCCCTTTCCAATAATGAAAAGGTTGCTAACAGTCCATGGCATGAGCTGGCAATAGAGATAAGCAAAATAGCATCACTGGATTCCCTACTTCTATGCTTATAAGAAGCAAGGATCTGGGTGAGTGTTTTCAACACCCTAACAGAATTTTGTGGAGTCAAAAGGTATAATGATGTTGGCTGGCTCCTTCTAGATACTCTGGATATAGTTACAAATGAAAGAAATGAGCTAAAGTCTTCAAATTTGAAACTTAAATGCCACATGAATGATGTGAAAGTTGCTACATGTGCACCGAAAGAAAATCTTGTCTCCTGTAGCTACAGACTTGAGATATCTGAGATATCTGAGAATCAAACCCAGATTCTCATTGTATGAGTAGCAGAGTTACAGAGGAAACTAAAATCTCAGCGCCACAGGGCTTTTGAAATTAAAGTGAAGGCATTGATTGGAAAGGAGTGGAAGCCTGATGGGATGGAGACATATGGGATGATGATAATATTGGTGGGGACATTGGAACACTAAATTCTGCTGAGACTTTACCAGATAAACCTGCAATGGCCTGCCCTGTTGAGACCACACCTTGTCTACCTTGTATCATCCAACTTCCAGTATGCCCCAGGAAGCCTGGACCTCCTTCTAGCTCTGAGGTGGGTACCAGCCAAGCTGAAGCCTGCACTGCCCAACCTTTGGCCTGACCCAGGGAGTCCAGACCTCCTCCCAGGCACAAGGCAGGTGCCAGCCAAACTCCAGGATATACTACCCAAACTCAGGCCTGCCTTGGGGTGTCTGGACTTCCACCCAGGCCTGAGACAGGTACCAGCCAAACTCCAGTATGCACTATCCAGACTCCATCCTGCCCTGAGGAATCTGCCTTCCAACCCCTGCCTGAAGAGATTAATCCTGTCTCACCAGTAGAAAATGCAAAGGAATGCCCTGAGTTCAGTTGCTTGCACGGCATTTCTAATCCTTCTCCTCACCCACCCCCACCACCCCTTTTGTCTTCAAGACCTATTTCTAGACTGAAATCACAACAAGCCACCAAAGGTGAAATACAAAGTGTGACCCATGAGGAAATACACTATACTCTGAAAGAACTGCATGATTTTTCCAACTTATATAGACAGAAATCAGGGGAATATGTGTGGGAATGGGTACTAAAGGTAGAGGATAATGGTGGAAGGAAAGTAAAGTTCAGTCAGGCTGAAGTTATAGATATGGGCCTACTAAACAGAAATTCTGGATTCAATGTTGTAGCTTGAGGGGTTAGAATGGGTTTTAACAGTTTGTTTGGGTGGCTGACTGAAACATGGACCAAATGATGGCCTACCATGTCTGAGTTGGAGATGCCCGATTTGCCCTGGTATACACCAGAAGAAGGAATTCAAAGGCTTAGAAAGATTGGAATGCTAGAATGGATTAACCATTTGAGACTGCCCACTCACCCCAGGAATGTCCAGAGGACACACCTTTAACCAGGACTGTGAGGAATAAATTTGTAAAACTAACCCCATTTTCTCTGAAGAGCTTTGTGGTTGCTCTTCTCTATAGTTCAGATATTACTGTAGGGAGGGCTGTAGTAGAATTAGAATCCTTAAACATTGTGGGGATGATTGGATCTTGGTCTGGTAAAAAGTCAAATATTGGCATTAATTGCCAAAGACAAGGTGGGCATGGCTACAGCAATGAGAGGCAGATTCAAAGCAGCAGTCAAAATATTCTGCGTGCCATGGAGTTATGGCATTGGCTAATAGATCATGGGGGTAAAGAAGAGTTTGCCTGGAATACAGGAGATCCCCTAGGGCATTTCCTAATACTGCCATGCCCTGTGATTAAAGTCAATGGAAAATTGCAACAAACCAATCCAAGCAGTACTAACAATGGCCCACAATCTTCAGGAATAAAAGTATGGGTTACCCCACTAGGCAAAGAACCATGACCAGCTCAAGTGCTTGCTGAGGGTAAGGGTAAGGGGAAATTGGAATGGGTAGTGGAAGAAGGTCATGATAAATATGAAGTTTGACCATGTGACAAGTTACAGAAATGAAGACTGTAATTGTCATGAAACTTTCTTTCTTGTTTCATTATGAATATGATTGTATATGTACACAAAATGATTTTTTTTCTTCCCCAACCTTTTCCCCTATCATACAGAAAGTTGTATTAATTTCATGTCATAATATTTAAGGATGTTAGGTTTATAAGTGAATACTACTGAAGATCTTGCACCCTATTCTGTAGGGAATTAATGAGTTTCCAGTTGTACGCAGGTGAGTTGAATTACATATGTATACTTATCTGTTATTGTTTTTACTTAGAGACTAAGGTATGGTTTAAGGTAGTGTGTATGGTTCCTGAGTTGACAAGGGGTAGACTGTGATGGTTAAGCTAATGTGTCAAACTGGCCAGGTACTTGTGCCCAGGTGTTTGGTCCAACAAGCACTGGGCTAATTGTAGTACAAGAACATTTATGAACTTTGGTCACCAGTGAGTTTACTGCATGGATGGCTGATAACATCTGCATCAATCAGGAAGATTGACATCAGCAATGGGTGACACTTTTATCCATTCCATTGAATATCTTAAAAGGGGAAGTGATTTCAACATTCAGAGAGAATTTCCCAGCTTGTCTTTAGACAGCCAACTTTTCTCAAATACTCATCACAGACCTTCAATAAACATTCATTGGAGGCCCTGTTTTTCAGCCTGCCTGTGGAATCTGGACTTGCGATCTCCACGGTCATGTGAGAGACTCTTATAAAATCTCATATTATTGACAGATATCTTCTGTTGATTCTGTTTCCTTAGAGAACCCTGACTAATACAGGCACCCTTCTGGTGTACTAATATACCCCATATTTAAGGAGATAGAGTTAGAATATTTAGCTAATTTCTAACACTTCAGTATTTTATTGCTTTAATCAAAGTTAAAAGAAAATGAAAGTATCCTTTCTTTTTATAATAATAATTGTGGATGGCAATAGTACCCTTCCAAATGTGAAAGAATGTACGTATACATTTATTTATTTACATATATAGGTTTTTGTATTTTTATATTTATATTGAAAAATAAATTCATCAAAGTACAATATCAAGAAAAATCTGGCCATATATTATAAATTGTATGCAATTACAAGACCATGATCATGAAAAATTCATAAAAATGTTGAAAAATTTCTCTCTAACACCATTCTGGCAATTGGTGAAAAGTGATATAATTGAAATTTGTTGACTACTTTATCCTCATATAACCATGCCTGGTACATGATCAACAATATTTGTTGAATGAATATATGAATTTATAATCATTTATTCATTTATTTATTTAATAATGTTACAATTTTAAGGAAGACAGTGATTAAGAGATGAAAATTCTTTTCTGTAAACTCCTAAACTTATGGAATATAAACCAAAAAATGTATAATCAATATGTTAGGTCATTATTGCCATAATATTCGTATGCATTGAACAATTTCTTACCCATGTTTTATTTGAAAAACCTAAGTGAGAACCCCAGCTAGTAACTGAGAAAAAGATTTACTAGATTCTTTATTGTTCAAAAACAGTTAATTCATAAAATTTTTCATCTCTTAACATAGAATACTATACCAAATATAATTCAGTTATCATGTTTTCTATCCCAATCTTCCATTCTTATAAAGTGTGTCCTTCCTCCTCTTTTCCTTTTTCTTTACAATTTGCCTCTTTACTGACCCATTTCATTTTATCATTTAAAAAACCCTCCCTTTTGAAGAATAAAAAAAAAGTTCTCATCTTTTCTCAAACTCTACCCAAAATGCCCATTCCACTTCCTTCCTTAAGTCAAATTTGACTCTTCTTTCAGTTGACCTCCACCTCTCCAGTTTGCTGAATTCAGAACTGAATACTCACCTATAACTCTTGGCAGTCTGAGGGGTAGTTTAGGCATTCTCCTACTGCCTGTGCTTCATTACAACTTCTACCAAAACCTGGCAAAAATCCCTTTTTCTATGATGTTAATGGCACTGTTTGCTTAATAAAATTTGGCATAGTAAATGAGGTTATACACTTTCCATGTCCTTGTTAGCCCCAGACCTCTTCCTTAATATATGGAAGATTGAATTTACCTTAGCAGAGAAATTACACTTAATAGAGAGAAAAGAGACTTAAATTCTTGTTTGCAGTTGTAGTGTTGATATACTTAGAATATCAGATAAAATTCCTATCTGTTTAATAGTGGTAAGGCTCTTTAGCAAGCAAAAGGGAGAGATATGACATCTATATTCTTGGCCTTGAAAGAATTCAGCCCCATATTTTGCCCTAAGGAACAAGTGAGGAGTGGAGGGTAAAGCTACAAAAATGTCGACACAGGTGATGAAGGCAGTGCTCACATATCTAGCTATGGGAAACCGAAATGAAAAAAAATGACTGGAGTTTCTAGAATTTCCCTGACTGCAGATATTAAAAAACACTCCTGTGGCTTGCCTGATGAACAGACCCTCTTGTGATTGATGCAATCCACACATGTTCAACATTCAAGGATGCTTTATGTGAATTGAAATTAAACATTGCACAGCCCTGCCACATTATGTGAAATTACTCTTCCTTGTGGATTTAGCATCTTGCCATGGAAGTGGAACTTCTGTCTAGACTAGCAAAAGTGTACAAGGAAGAAGGTCCATGCCTGTGTAGAAAGAGCCTCACACTTAATGTGGAAAGCCCACAGGTGCATAGCCTGTTAGTCTCACATAACAGCTTTATCTCTGGTCACCTAGCTCAGGATTTCATTCTCTTCCTTCTTGGTTACTGCAACAAACTCTGAGCTTCTCATCCATCCTTCATAATTAAACCCCATCATCCAATTAATTCTCCAAACAATTTGCTGGAATGATCCTCTTAACTATATGTATGATTAAATTCATTTTCTACCAAAAACCTTCAGAGACTCAGAGAGTTGAAGGCATCTTCAATTTCTTCACATGGAAAGAAAGGCTTCATCTGCTAATATAAAGACATTTTATTCTTTATTCCCTGAAACCTGCCACTCATGCATTCTACCTCAGGATCATTGCACAAATTGCTCCATTTGCCTGGATCACCGTTGTGCACACACACACACATACAAGCACACACACACACACATTCTTGCATGCATGCATGCATCCATGCACACATACACATCAGTGCCACTGGGATATTTATACTTTTACTTATGACCAGTTTCAGATAGAAAGCCAGTTTTACCTCTTAATGAAAAATGGGAGACTCTTCTATATACTCCCATCTCTAGCATCTTGGTCTTCTATTGTACTTTTAGTCATACAGTATTTTAATGACATATGAACTGCCTTGATTCTCTCATTACATGCCATATACTTTTAGAACAAAAGATATGTATCAATGAATCACCAGGACCTAGTCTTGCCCATAGTTGTTGATGAATAAACAATTTTGAACAAATGACAGACTTAATCATTGAGTACCATTGCTATGATGGTAACCAAGGTAGACAAAAAAACGTCCCTCCAAAACTATTCATGTTTTAATCCCTGAAACAAGTGAAAATGCTCTGTAATGTGGAAGAGAGAATTAAGGTTGAAATGAAATTTTGATTGCTAATCAATTGAGTTTAAAATAAAGAGATTATCCTAGCTTAGCTGAATAAGCCTCAAATAGGGAAGAGGGTGGTAGAAGAGTCAGAACTAGAGAGAATAGACTAGCCAGTGTTGGCTTTGAAGTTGGAGGAAGGGGAATATGAGCCAAAGAATACTTTTCAGAAGTTGGAATGGGCAGGAAAATGAATTGTTCGTTAGAGCATCCAGAAGGCAATGGAGCCCTGCCAACATCTTAACGTTAGCTCTTTGAGACCCATTCCAGACATCAGAGCTCCAGAAACTCTAAGATAATAAATTTGTGTTGTCTTAGCTATGGAGTTTGTGGTAATTTGCTATGGCAGTAATCAGAAACAAATAGAATAATACATTTTATTATCCTAAGCAAAATGATCTGAAACTATTAGAAAACATAGCCACATAGTAGATGCAATTGTATTTTAATTTTCCAGGAAAGCAATTCGATACAGATGATGTCAGTCTGTTATGTCAAAAAATGAATATCTTAAATTTAATAAAATAGCTAAATAAACATTTCAGGAAAAAGATCAATGGCTAAAGGAGTAAGGAGAGAGATATTTTATTAGTTAATTTATTCATTATTTAATCTCTTAGCAGACAGGATTTGGCCATGTTTGATTCTCAACCACGGACTACTAGCATTTCAATTATGCCATCTGAATAAGGAATTCACATGTAATGTATATGTTATAATTTTGTTTATAATCTAATTTTTCAGAAATTCTTATTTAACTAAGCTATAAGTGATTTATTCTCTTCAATATGAATGCAATTTTTATACCATAGAATCAGTTTTATTTTAAAACAATAAATAAAAGTTCTGAAGAGTAAACTTATGTTTCATTGATTTTGGACTTGATACAAATGCAAATAGATTGAACATTTAGATCATTTGCAGCATATTTAATTTTAGTTGCTGGCATTTTATTTTTAAAATTTCCTGAAAGAATCTGGAAATAAATTATGCTTTGAGAATAAAACCTGAGGATTATGGGAACATAGCCAACGGGTTTAGGCAGATATGGTTTAGCTCTCACTAAAACAACAATGAAAAGGCCAGAGGCTGATGTGGGTATCTGCTTTGAGGCACAGCAAAACAGGACACTGCTTACCAACTCCCAGAAGACAGAGGGTCAGAGACACAAAGAAGCTAGGACAAGTAATCATGCGTTATTAAACCTACCAGCTGCCAGGAAGGACTCCCTTCCTCCACCCCCGAGATATTAAGGGAGGGTAAAACTGAGGGCAAATTATACCTAACTGAGAGTAGAGCAGACATCTACCTCCATGGGAAGGTGCTCTGAATCATCTAGGAGGGTACTGGACAGATAGGGAAGCCAGGAATGATCCTCAGTAGCCCTCAGGATGGACAGACTAGGTGGAGACCCTAGTCTCTTGCTCCAAACAGTAGTGTGATGGAAGATTTCCTGCAAGGAAGAGGGGTCTGAAACAGTTGAGTGATTTCTTTGCAGCGAGTTTAGCCAGCTGAGGCCCCTTTGAATATGGGAAGGGACCTTAACTTCACCACAGGAGAGGGGAGGGAGATTGACTCAGGCAGGCAGTCACACCCAGCCACCTAGGTGAAGAGAGGAATTACATTAGTGAGGAGGCAGAGACAAACTCTGATGAGCACCACTCCAGCTGACTGTAGGGGATATAACCTGCCTGAGGGAAAAGGGGCAGATAGCCTCCTGAAAGGCTAATTAAACAAAGGAAGCAGAATAACTCAGTGGAAGAATTCCTGCCTAGCATATATGAGGTCCCTGGTTTGATTCCTGGCTCTTTCTTAAGAAGAGGTTCACCAAGTTATAAGGTACCCAGCTGAAACTTTTTGAAAGGGAACATATAGACCTTTCTTTGTATTAGCTTTTCTTGAATTTCTCTCTCTTTTTTTAAAGGTTCTTTTTCTTTTTTTCCCCTTACTTTACTCACTAACACCCAGTTAAAAACCTGCAGAGGGCAGGTGAGTGAATGAGAAACACCAGCAGCCTGAGAAGATCTTTAAGGGTCTAAGAGAGAAGGCTGTTTTTCCGTGTTTCTTTTTCTTTTTCTTCTCTATCCTTTTCGTAAAAAAACAAGTCACTACTGTCTTGTTTCTTGCTTGTTTTGTATTCCCTTCATTGTTTCTCTGCTTGTTTATTTTTCTTTTTTTTTCTTTGTTTCCTTTGGTTACTGATCTATTCTACCTATGCCACTTCTTTTCACTCCTTCATCTTTACATCTTTTGTTTTCTGTTGTTCTTTCATTCCATCTCTTTTATATCATCTCCAATTTTCCTTTTTTGCATTTATCCCTCTCTCTTTTTTCCTCTGTTCACTTTCTCTTTTTTACTTTATTCTTTCTCTCTTATTTTCCCCCTTCTCAGCATTCCAGCCTTTTAATTCATTCTATATATCTATATATATATATATTTCCCCTCTATTTTGTTTCTTGTTTCATTGTTTCAATTCCACTTTCCTAATCTTATTCTTCTGTGCTTCTTACTCGTGTTAATTTTTCAGTTTCCTAGATCTTGGATGGTTGCTCTCCTACCTTTTACTATTGTCATTTCTATTACTCTTTTTTTCTTCAAATCTCTTTCCTTTTCTCTGGTCTTATTTTTTTTTTTCGTCAAAGGAACATAGAAAGATATTTCTCACCAAAAAATGACTGAGTGGGGACAAGATCTTGCCCAAGTGAGCTGTTTTGGGAAGCCACAGGCTAGGAGGCTTCAGGGCATCCATCTGGAAGGAGCTGGACAAAGGGAAAAACTCATTAAGGCACTGCTGGCTTGATTCTAGGTTGCTGTCTTTCCTCTTCCTTGATTTCATACTTTTCTATGTATGTCAATTTTGTCTACCAATGTTATCTCTTTTCCTACCTTCATCATTCTATCTTCTGCTTTCTGTTATTGTTCTTACATTCCACCTTTCTTTTTTTAGTCCTCAATTTTTCTGGTTTTTATTTTTATCTCATCTATCCTGGTTTCTTTCTTTTATTAATTCTTTCTTTTGTTTTTTGTTGTTTTTTTTTCTTTTCTCTTTCCCTCTCTCCTCATCATTCTGGACTTTTGATTCATTCTATATGTTTTCCTCTATTTGTTTTCACATTTCATTGTGGGTACTCCACATTTTATTCATATTACTCTACACTGCTTACATGAGTTAAATATTCATTACTTTTCTAACCTCTTTCACATTCTCTGGACCTAATTTTTTCCTTCCAGGAAATGTAGACAACATCAAGGAAATAGAATAAGAAGAACAAAGTGTCAAAGAGAAAACTAAACACACACACACAAACAGCAAATAAATAAAACCTTACAGTAAAGAGAGAGGCTAATCAACTGAATAAACCCATCAAGAGAAAAAGATAACCAGAAGGCAACAAAAAATTACAAACCATATAAACAGGAAGCCATGGCCCAGTCCAATGAATGAACTAAAAACCAGGAAAAGATGCAGAACATTGAACATATAATCAAAACTGTCCAAACAAATATCATGGGCCAACTTAATGAAGTGAAAGAAGAGATTAAGGATATTAAGGAGACACTAGGAGGACATACTGAAGAAATTGCAAATATACATAAAAAGATAAAGGATAAACAGTTTAACAATAACCCATCATTAAGATGTCTATCCTACCAACATCACTAAGATGTCTATCTGAGCCAAAGTAATCTACAGAGTTAATGCAATCCCAATAAAAATCAACACAACATTGCTTAATGAATTGGAAAAACTAACTACAAAATTTATTTGGAAGGGTAAGAGGCCCTGAAACGCCAAGTACATACTGAAAAAGAAAAATGAAATTAGAGGTATCACACTACCTACCTTTAAAACATACTACAAAGCTACAGTGGTCAAAACTACATGGTATTGGCACAAGGGTGGACATACCGACCAATGGAACCAAACTGAGAGTTCTAATATACATCCTCACATATACACATATCTGATGTTTGACAAGTCCACCAAGCCCACACAGTTGGGAGAGAATAACCTCTTCAATAAATGGTTCTTGGAGAACTGGGTGTCCATACTCAAAAGAATGAGAGAGGAACACCATCGGACACCTTATACAAAATCAACTCATGATGGATCAAAGGTTGAAATATAACAACCAAGACCATATAGACCTTGGAAGATAATGTAGGGAAGCATCTTTAGGACCTTGTAATAGGAAATGGTTTCATGAACTTCACACCCAAAGCACAAGCAGTAAAAGAAAAAAATAGATAAATGGGATCTCCTCAAAACTAAAAACTTTTGCACCTCAAAGGATGTTATCAAGGAAAGCAAAAAGCAGCCTACCCAATAGGAGAAAATAATTGGCAATCATATATCTGATAGGAGCCTAATATCCTGCATCTATAAAGAAATCCTATGCCTCAAAAATAAAAGACAACCTATTTAAAAAATGGGCAAGTGACCGGAAAAGACACTTCTCCAAGGAAGAAATACAAATGGCTTAAAAGCACATGAAAAGACATTCAACATCACTAGCTATTAGGGAAATGCAAATCAAAGCTACAATGTGATACCATCTTACACCCATTAGAATGGCGGCTATAAAAAAAAAACAAACAGCAGACTATAAGTGTTGGAGAGGATGTGGAGGAAAGGGAGCCCTCATCCACTGCAGGTGGGAACGTAGAATGATCCACCCATTATGGAGGACAGTTTGGGGGTTCCTCAAAAAGCTAACCATAGAACTTCCATTTGATCCAGCAGTTCCACTGCTGGGTATATACTCAGAAGAATTGAAAGCAAGGACATGAACAGATATATGCACACCAATGTTCATAACAGCATTATCGCTATTGCTAAAAGTTAGAATCAACCCAGATGCCATCAACAGATGAATGGGCAAACAAAATGTGGTACATACATACAATGGAATATTACTCAGCTGTAAGAAGGAATAAGGTGTTCACACACTGGATAAAATGGATGAATCTTGAGGAACTTATGTTTAGTGAAGCATGTCAGGCATTGAAGGATGAACAGTACATGACCTCACTATATTAATTAAGCAAATTAAAAAGACTCAGAGAGCTATTGTCTGGAAGATTTGTATACAAGAAATAGAAAGGGAGAAGAAGTTTGTGATACAACACACATATGGACGTAATCTATGTTAAGGTGAAAGAGTGTAGCTGCATTTTGAAGGGATATGACAGGAGGGTAGTGTTATTATTGGGGTGTGTGGTACAGGGCTGACTGGTGTGTAGATTGGGAAGGGTGGGTTGAATGGTTCAGGGTACTGGGGGGAGGGTTGGGAGAGGGAACAGGTGAACACAATGGATTTGTGGGTATGTGGTTGAAAGTACAAAGTTGAGAATGCTCTAATGACAA
>PVKH010000036.1:0-57095 GCA_004027955.1 Chaetophractus vellerosus | reverse complement strand
CAAACCGCCTGCTCGGTGAGCTGACTCAGCACGTCGCCACAATGCGGGGAGACAAAGCAGACACAGAAGAATGCAAAAAAAATGAACACAGCAAGAAACAAGCTGAAAGGGGGGGTATGTAACCAAAAATAATAATAAAGAAGTGCTTTCAGGATCAGTATTTATTGTAAGAAAGGGAATGAGCCAGAAGTGGGCAGAGGAAGTCATGGAGGACAATTCCAATGTCTCCAAGACACCCCCATGTTGCACCTATTCTTCCCTCTCCCTCCCCTCAGAATCTCCGGAGGCCACTGCTTTTATATCAATGATACAAATTCTTCCATTGCTAGAATAATCTTAAATCTATTTTCATCCATTGTTGCTTTCCACTCTTATATTTGTTCATTTCTCATTCTTGAGGATTTGAGGATGGTGATGTCCTGCTTGTCTCTGATTGAGAGGGGGCTTAGAGCCCATAGGGTAGATAGATGGAACTGTATTGCTTGCAGTTGCAGACAATCTCCACTTCCTGGGATGGGTGTTGCCCATCATCATCCTTTGGTAAGCTGTCCTGGGTCGGTACAATGAACTGGTGATTAGGTATTGCAACTCTGCTGAGATTCAGGGCTCAACCGACATATAAACAGACTGGAGAGTTAAGACTCTGGCACATATATTTAACAACTATGGTGCTAATCACAGGTTCAAATAAAAGGGGGCAGAAGAGCCTTGTGTAGGTATATTATAAATGAGCCTAACTCTGTTACATTGGGGAGCATATATTCCAAAGTAAGGGGCACAGACAGGATGTTGGATTCCTAAGATTGTCTGCCCTACCTATAATGTCTGGACATCTCTAGAGCCCTCAGAAGCCCTGCTGTTTGAAGGCACTGTTTACTGTGGCAGTAAATGAGATCCAGTTGAGACACGCATGAGTCTAACCTCTGGAATAACCAGCTCTGAAGTCTCAGGCATTAAAAATAACTCATTTGTATTCAATCTTTCTCCCTTTTGGTCAAGGTATTTTTCTGGATTCATCACTCATTGGTGGTTGGTAATAATCCCTTGGTGGCAAGAGGCTCATCTCTGAGAGTCATATACCACACTGGGGGGAAGATAGTGCCTTTATATTGCGAGTTTGGCTAAGAGAGAGATCACTTTGAGCAACAGTGAGCCTTCAGGAGGTAACTCCTAGGCAATATATAATACTAGGCTAAGTTTCAATTTCACTAGGAAAGGTTCTTAAGCAGCCATCAATATCAAGTGCCTGACATAATGGTCTGAACTTCCTTCACTAGGCACTGCCCATGTTGCTCTATTAGAGAATGTAGCAGCCCTTCCCAAGTTGGGAATTCAATATTCTTTCGATTATTGTGTGAGTCTCCACCCACTGAGACAATGCCCCATGACCACTAGAACATATTCATATGCCATAGAGGCATGCCCCAGGTCCGCCCCTCCCCACACAACCCCATCACTGACACCTTGCACCAGTGATTCTCCCCCGCCAAAGTTGTGAACCTTCTGTGACAGAAAACCACCCTCAAAACAAAGCCAAAAATATAAACAAATAATCTTACTATTTGTATTTGCCACTAGGTATTTTAGTGTGCAATTATCAATAATTATTATATCTTCAAAATTAATTGTGGTTATTAGTACCATAAAACTTTCTACTTTTTCTCATTTAATGTTAGCTCACCTTGTCAAATCTGAAATTTTCAAAACTTGATTAAATTTGTATCAGTTCTCTGGTATATTTTGCCCAACCTTTTATATCTATCCACTCAGAATACCTTGCTTTTAATGTATTTTTTATAGAACACAGAATTGTGATTTGCTTTTGAAGCCATCCTGAGAATCATTTTTCCTTTTGAAAATGAAGCAATCCATTTATTGATGGAACATTTTTTTCTAACTTCCTCATACTACTTTATGGTTTAAAATACTTTATATTTTATTTACTATGTATATTTTACCATTTGGCCTGAATTTGTTGACCATTTGCTGAAGTTACTTTGATATTTAAAATATTTTCTACTTCTGTTGTAATTATTACTTTTATACTAATTCTACTACCTGATACTTAAGACATCTTTTCCAGTTAGGATTCTACTGATTGGTTTGTCACTTTTCTATTCTTTGTTTTTCAATATTTCTCAATTTCCTATGTGGTTATCAATGAATTTGCTGTACTTTATTTTATTTCATTTTTTAAATTATTACCTCTTTGCCAGTCTGTAAAATCATTTCCACTCATCTTATTATTTTAGGCTTAAAATTATATTTTCAATGCACATTACTATCTTTTTGTTGATGTTTCTTCATTCATCTTTTGATTAAGTGAAGCTTTTCCTTATTAGGAAGGGCTTATGGGAACAGAATAACTTGATTCTTTTGATTGATTTAATTTTAACATAATTACTCATATATTTGGGATTTACATATTCCATTTTGTGATGTACTTTCTATGTGTTGAATGAGTTCTACAACCTTTGTTTCTTTTTGACTAATTTAAACTATTGTTTCAATTTCTTTGCTTCTATTCATGAAGACTTTTCTTTTCTTTTAATGATTACCCTAGAGATTATGTCATGCAATATCTATAAATTTGTATTTAAAATAGTGTTATTACCTCTTCCTGGATAATGAGGCACCTTAGAACATTTTAATACCATGTATTTACAAGTGATTTTTATTATACCTTTTAATTTCCTCTATACTGTTAACTTGACATTTTTATTACATCTTTATATAGTCAATATAACTGTTCACTACTCATCATTTGTTCTTGATTTTCAAACTACCGTCCAGGTTAAATTTCCTTCTCACTAAAAAATAAATATATGTTCTTTTGCATTACTCTTAGAGCAGGTCTGTTGCTGACAATTTTTCTCCATTTTCATTTGCCTGAAAATGCCTTTCTTTAGGCTTTAAGTTATCTTGAAATATATCTTTCTTCAGTCTTGCAAATAACATTCTATAGTGTTCTGGCTTCCAGCTTTCTTTGGAGAAGCCAATTGTCCCTTTTTTTGATGCTCCTTTGAAGGCCTCCTCTGGCCTCATCTATTACCACAGCCCCTCCTTTCAGACTTTTGTACTTGGGCTTTATTTTCAGCAGCTGTCTTATGACATTCAAGGGGGCAGTTTATTTGTATTTATCTTGTTTGAGGTTCTTAGGGCTTCTTCATTCTGTGACTGGAAACTCTTGATTCTGGGATTGCTTCATTCTCTCCTTATTCTCTGTTTAAAACGCAAAATACATGTCTGTTAGACCTTTTCACTCTATCCTGTAGTTCTTATGTGCTCTTTCCTTATTTTTCCTTTTTTCATTTGTACATGTATAATTGTGTATGTTTTTTCCACAGCCATTTTCCATTTCACTTAGTTTTTATTTATATATTTAATCTCCTATTAATATTATATACTGTATTTATAATTTCAGTAAAATTCACTCTATACTTTCCCTTTAATTATTTATTTTTAAACTAGTTTAGAGTTTTATGCCAAAAGTCTTGGTAGAGTCTCTGTTATTATTGAAAACAGCAAACACAGCTATTTTTAAAACCTATATCTACTCTCTGAATATTTCTTCATGGGGCTTATTAAGGTTTTCATGCAACAACAACAACAAAAATGCTGAGTTTCAATGAGTTTGGGAGAGAATAAAAATTGAAGAATTGTAACAAGTCGGGATGACTCTTTCAAGCGTTTTGTGTTGTAAAAGGAAGGAAAATGCTGTGGAAGTAACTAAAGGGGGAAATGAAGTCAAGATAGACATTTTTCTAATATAGAAGAAATCAACTTGCTTATGTACTGATGAGGATGGTCAAACTTGGAGAAATTATTGATAAAAGAGAAATGCAGAAATTGCTTGAGGAATTCTGACTCAGCAAGAGAAGATAGGATCTGGTGGAGATGGCCTTAGTTAAGAGTATGGACTGAGAAGCTTAAAAATGGGAGAAATTGAAGATTATATGTAGGAAGAAGGGCTTGCAAGTCTTTCAGTTATGGAGTTTAGAAGCTTGCATGAGTTTTCATATAGTACTTTCTATTCTTCTAAGAGGTAAGGGATCAAATGAGAATGAGGATAGATGATATGGAATAACAGTAAAAACATATGAAATGAAGGCGTCTCTTGTCCTTCTGCTGGTGTCGATAAACCTGTTTTCTGTCAAGGCCATAAGTTGTGGACTCCAATTCATCTGCTCAGGGTAAGAACCCAGAGGCCGGATGGATCCCTGCAGAGTTTCCTTCAGAATCACTCTTCAATAATGGTTCACAGGAACTGGACTCCAGAGCAGCAAGAGCAGCCACACCTGGGGCTTATTAGAAGTGCAAATGATTAGGCCACACCTCAGTCCTACTAAATCAGATGCTTTGGTAGTGTGCCAACAACAGTTTTCTGTTTGTTTGTTTGTTTGTTTTTCATAAACAAGATCTACAGATAATTATGATGCACACTAAAATTTGCGAAGTGCGGTTCTAAATAGAGCAGAGATGGAATGAATTTAGAAGTGTTCAGTGGACAGCTGATTAAAATCCTGAAATGTAGCAGTACAGTCTAGTAGCACTGGGTAACTTACACTTTTCCTTGCTATGTATCCTTTCTTTTCAGAGATTTATAATCTGCATGTATATCCAGAGATCCTGATGATAATCCCAGGTCTACAGGACAGCAATTTCTGAGGTGACTGAAAAGTTTCATGTCCCTCTCCACATCTCCCAACCATGATCAGTATGTCTCTTATATCCATTCTGGAATCTGTGACTCCCAGGGTACAACATGGGTAGAGGTGAAAAAGATTGGAAATAGCACACTATGCATTAGATGAACTAAACTGTAAGAAGAGCAGTAAAATATCAATGCTGTGGAGAAAAAAAAATGAATTTGTGGCCTCTTAATATGAACATTCCCAACATGCTCTAGAAATAAAACCAGAAAAAAATTGAAATGGCCATTTGAGAGAGTCAATGAATGAATAGTCTGTTAAATATATGATTACTGAACAATATTGAGGGCCCACTAGAGGTTAGTGATCATGAATTAAAAATGAGCTCATTCTGCTCTTATTCTGACATAATCCTATTCACCTGATTAGAGAAGGAAGAATACCCTGCCCTAAATTGTTTGAGATGGCCAAAACATATGACACCAACACTGTACAGTCGATATAGGCAGCAGTTAATAAATTGCATATGCTCAAGCGCAGGGCAGGAAGGTAACACATGCCAGGCAGGGCCATAAGGAGTTTGCATTCAGTAACAGAGTGAACCTGCAGGGATTTTAGGGGCTGGCTTTGTAATGACAAGATGGTAGAGTCCACCTTGGTTCCTGGGATATATGATTGTTTGTTTGAATTATTTACCAGGCTGACAAAGATAGGATGAGACGCAGCTGGTCCTGCTGATATGGGAAATAGCCAGGCAGGAAACCTTTCCTGCTGGGTGAGAGGCATAGCTGGTAAAAGTGGGCAAATTATGATTAGACTTCTGGGGCCCTATGAGATGCAAAGATGTAAAGGCAGCAATTTCACATTGCATCTTAATTTTAGGGCTTACAATAGAGCCATGTAGGTATAGGCATAGTGTAGAGAGTTGACTTGGATTGAACAAGTATTTTAGTTCTCCTGGCAGCCAAAGCAAATACTCTGCAATGGGTCTGTTTAAGCAATGAGAATTTATTGGCTAATGGTTTTGAGACTAGAAGAAGTCTAAAATCAAGGCATAATCAAGACAGTGCTTTTTCACAGAAGATTGTAGCATTATGTGACTGGATGTTGGTGATCCTTGGTCTCTGGTTTTTCTGTCACATGACAATGCACATGGAGGCCTCTCCTGGCTTCTCAGTTCCATCGGCATTTAGCTTCTGGCTGGTCCCTCTAGCTATCTCTTTCTGTGTCTTTACCTATAAAGTCTCTAGTAGTAGGATAAAGACTCATGGTGAGTCAGTTGGGTCACACCCTAACTGAGGTAACCACATCAAAAGGTCTTTGGTACAAGAATTCATACCCATAGGAATCTATTAAGTTAGAAAACTTGTTGTTCTGTGGTAAATAACTCCAAGCTACCACAACAAGTGTCATGGCTTAGTCAAGCAATAAAACAAAACAAGATATAGTGGATGAAGGTTACAAAGTACTGACTTTATGATTCTACATGGAATTTGCCCTGGTAAGGTGGAAATTGTAATTATGAGAAGAGTAAGAAAGAAGAAATTTTATTAGTGAAATATCTTAAGTAATAATGACCAATAACTTTTCAAAATTAATAACACCAAACCAAAGACTGAGAACATCACATGGGATTAATACACAGAAAATAAACATAGGCATATCATATTCAAGCTACAGAAAAACAAAGTCAGAGAAAATATTGAAACAAGCTAAGGGATGGAGGCATTTTACCTATAAAGAACAAGGATAAAAATTATGGTGGACTTCTAATCAGAAGCCATGCAAGCAAAAAGAGAGTGGAGCGAGATATATATAAAGTGTTGAAAGAAAAACACACCAATTTAACTTCTATCTAGGAATTATACTCAACAGTAAAGGAGAAATAAAGACTTTCTCAGACAAATGAAAACTGAGGCAATTCATTTCCAGTAGACCCACCCTGTGAGAAATGTTAAATGAAGTTCTTTGGGAGAAGAAAATATTTCAAGTCAGAAATTTGAACCTACATAAAGAAAGGAAGAGTATCAGAGAATGAATAAATGAAAAATAAAATGAAATCTTTTACTTTTGGGGGAGCAAATATGGCTTAAGAAGTTGGGCACATGCCTCCTACATGGGAGGCCCCAGATTCTATTCCTGGTGCAACCTAAAGAAGACAAGCAGACAACAAAGGGACACACAAGGAGAGAGAACCAGATCAAACAGTGCTCCTTAGGGTAGGGGGGGGGGCATTTTATAAAAACCTTTTACTTTTTAAATTCTTAATTGATCTGAAAGATAAGTTTGTTTAAAGTAATGAGTGGGGCTGGTTGTAGCTCAATTGGTAGGGTGCCGGTTTACCACATGGGAGGCCCCGGGTTCAGTTCCCCGGCCCTCCTTGAGCGGGCCGACTGCCTTGAGAAGGCAAGCTGCCATGGGCAGGGCAAAGCCGCCATGGGCAGGGCAGGTTGCCACGGGCAGGACAAGCCCCTGCAAGCAGGACAAGCTTCCCGCGAGCAGGCAAGGCCACAGCACAGTGAGCTGACTCAGTGGGTCGCCACAACGAGGGGGAGACAAGCAGACACAGAAGAACGCAAGAATGAACACAGCAAGAACAAGCAGAAAGGGGGGGGGGTTAAAAAATAATAATGAGTGACAAGATAGTGGATTTATTGGCTCATAAGGTAATCAAAACAAATGACAGTAAAGTCATAAGGGATGCAAGTGACTGTGAATACCTTGTTACAAGGTACCTGGACTCATGTGAAGGTGGACTTAGTTTACCTAAAACTCTATATTGAATACTCTAGGGCAATATAAAGATTTATATTTAAATCACTAAAGATTTTTAGGAAGTATAATTGATATGTTAATAAAAGAGATAATATGGAATCATTCATGATGTTCAATTAAAACAAGAGAAAGCAGAAAAGTGGGGAAGTAAAATAAATAAAGAACAAATGCAATGAATAGAAAAGAGATGCAAACTTCACAGATATTATTCCAACTATATTGATTTCATTTAATTGTGAGTCTTTTAACTATACCATTAAAAACAGAATTTCAGAGTGGATTATTTCTTTTAAAAGAGAGATGTAATTATATTTACTTCCAGGAAACCCAATTTAAATATAAAATTTCATATAGGTTAAAATAAAAGGATGGAGAAATATATTCCATGGTAACACCATTCCAAAGAAAGTTGAATACTATTATTATTTTAGACAAAATAGATATCAGAATAAGGAAATTATCATGTCCACAGAGAATCATTACATAATATAAATGGGTTAATTCTACCAAGAAGACATGATAATACTAAACATGCATGTACCTAACAACATAGTTTCAAAATACTGAAGCAAAACCTGATAGAACTGAAAGAAGAAATAAACAAAAACATTATGATAGCTGGGTCTTCAGTGATCCTCTTTCAGTAATTGGTTGATAAGGCAGAGAGAAAATCCCTAAGGATATATTTGGCATCAATCAACTTGATTTAATTGACATTTATAGAATACTCCAACAGAATACACATTCTTCACATGCTTATGTGCTGTAAGCTTATATGTCTATACCAAGATAGACATCATTTTGAATCATCAAACACAAAATAAAAAATTTTGTTTTAGTTTGTTAAGCTGCTCAAAGTAGATACCATGAAATGCATTGGCTTTAACAATGGGAATTTATTAGCTTATAAGTTTACAGTTTTGAGGCTGAGAAAAATATATCAAGCTATCATCATGTGATGCTTTTCACTCAAATACTGGCTGCCAGTGATCATGGACTCTTCTCTGACATGGCAAGGCATGTGGCGGCATCTGCCAGGCTTTCCCTTCTCTTCTGATTTCCATTGCTTTCAAATTTTTGCTTCTGTGGCTTTTTATACCTTTTTAAAATCTTTATTCTCTTATAAAGGACTTTATAAAGGATTAAGACACACCCTGGGCCATGCCTTCCCTGAATTAACTTCATGAAAACCTACTTGCAATAGGTTTACACTCAAAAGAATGGATTAGGTTTAAGAATGTGATTTTCTGGAGTAAAACAATTTCAAACCACCACAAATGGAAATCATTCAAAATACATTCTCAGACCGTAATAGAATGAACTACAAAAAAAGGAAAGATAGCTAGGAAAACCGAAAATATTTTGAGATTAAAACATACACTTCTAAATAACACGTGTATCAAAGATGAAGTCTCAAGAAAATTTAAAAATATATATTTTGAACTAAATTAAAATGAAAATGCAACTGATGAAAATTTGTGAGTTGCAGTGAAAACAGTGACTAGAGAAAATTTTATAGCATTAAATGCATATATAAGAAAAGAAAACATATCTAAAGTCAATAACCAAAGCTTTCACCTTAAGAAACTAGAAAAAGAAGAACAATTTAAGGCCCAACAAGCAGAAGAAAATGAAATAATAAAAAATTAGAGCAGAAATAAATGAAATTAAAATGAATGAAATAATATAGAAACAAAATTGAAAAGCTTGTTTCATTGAAAAGATCAATAAAATTTATAAACCTCTAGGTAGGTTAATCAAGAAAAGGAGAATACACCAAATATCAATATCAAAAATGATGTCATCACTACTGATTTCATGAATATTAAAGGATATTAAAGAAATATTATGAACATATCTTCCTTACACTATTGATAATTTAGATTAAGTGGACCAATTCCTTGAAACACACTATCAAAACTCAAAAAAAGTAAATATAAATATTCCAAAGAGGCTATAACCATTAAAATTGAATCAACAATTAAAAAGCTACTACAATAGAAACGCAGGTGCAAATGACTTATTGGTGAATACTACCAAACAATTTTTATCATATGTCAGAGATTTGAATAACTCACTAAAAAATGAGGAAATCATTGAGATGTTACAACAAGTTTAAAGGAGAATTCAAACACCACAGTATATACTGGTCATCAGGAAGGCTGTAGTGAGTTTACAAAAAAAAGAAGGTCAATACCCACTGGCCAATATTTAAGTGCATCTCCAGCACTTCTATAGAAAAGGATCATTCCCATTACTGTCAGTATTCTACAACTTCCAGAGTTTCAAAATAAGTCAAAGTAATGAAAGGCAGATATACCTGGAAACATGTACTAAACAGGACAGTAAGCCACAAGCATATAAAAAGAAGTTTATACCATAGCCAAGTTTATCCTTGGAAAGCAAGGTTGATGTCACATTGAAAAGTAAATCAATGTAATCCATCCTATCTGCAAGATAAAGACAAAAAATAACCATGTTATCATATTAATAGACACAGAAAAAGCCTTTGACAAAATTGAATACCTTTTCATGACACAAAACAAACACTAAAAGAATATGAAACAGAAGAAAAAATTTCCTCAACCTCATAAATAGTATTAATGAAGAAAGCATAGCTAACATCATACTTAATGATAAAACACTGAATGTTTTTGCCCTAAGATCAGAAACAAGACAAGGAAGTCAATTCTCACTGCTTTTATTCAACAATGAATTGGTATTCTAAAAAGGGCAATTATCCAAGGAAAAGAAATCAAAAGTATCCAGACTAGTAAAGAAGAAGTAAAAATACCTATATTTTTAGAAGTCATCATCATATATATAAAAATTCAGAAGAATCTGCTAAAAAAGTTAGAACTAATAAATGAGTTCAGCTATTGTCATGAAACAATATACAAATAACAATTACATTTCTATAAATTAGCAAAAAATTTCAAAAATAAATTTAAGGAAGCAATGCCACTTATAATAGCAAAAAGGATAAAATGCCTAGAAATAAATTTATCAAAAAGAGTATAAGACTTGTATACCAAAAACTACATGATATATTTGTAAGAAATTAAAGTTCCAAATAAATGGAAAGACATTCAATGTTTACAGACTTGAAGACTTGACATAGTTAAGATGACTGCACTTTCCAAATTGATCTATGGATTCACCACAATATCTGTCGAAAATCCCAGCTTCTTTTTTTTTTTTCCAGAAATAGACAAGCTGATCCAAAAATTCTTATGGAAATTCAAGGGATCCAGACTAGGCAAAATCATCTTGCAAAAGAAGTTTTTACAGTGTTAAAACCTACCATGTGCCACATAACAGTAATCAAAACAATGGGGTACTGATATGAGGATACACATAGAGATATGAAATATAAATCATAATCATAGTCCAGAAATAAATGTTCTCATTTATGGTGAATTGATTCTTTGACAAGCATGAAGCAATTCAATAAAAAAAAGAACAGCCTTTTTTTTTCTTTTTAGTAGATATAGGGATTGAACCCAGCATCTTGTACATGGGAAGCAGGTGCTCGACCACTAAGCCACATCCAATCCCCAAGAGCAGCTTTTTAAAAAAATGATGTGGGGCAACTAGATGTCCACATGCAGACGAATGTGTTTGGAATCCAGCATCACAGCACATAAAAAAATTAGCCCAAAATGTATTGAAATAAAATTACTAACTTTTAGAAAAAAAAAAGAAGTAAATCTTTTTGACCTTGGGTCAAGTAATGACTTTTAGATATAACACTAAAAGCACAAGTAAAAAAAAAAAAAGAAAAGAAATCAATCAATCAATAGCACATCACCAAATTAAAAGTTTTTTGTGAGTCAATGGGCACCATCAAGACAATGAAAAGACAACTGACAGAATGGGAGAAAATATTTGCATATCATACATCTGAAAAAGACAATACAATTTTTAAAAAGACAAAGTTAAATATAATCATACTATTTGATTATACAAAAACATGTACACCAAAGTTTACAGCAGTTTTATTCATAATTACCAAATATTTGCAACAATCATGATGTGCTTCATAGGTGAATGAAAAAAAATTGTGGCTCATCCTTACAATAGAAAATTATTCACAATAAAAAGAAATGAACTCTCAAACCACAAAAAGTCATGGAGCAATCTTAACTGCATTATTACTAAGTGAAAGAAGCCAGTAGGAAAAAGGCTACATAATGTAGGATTCCAAGTATATGACATTCTGGAAAAGGCAAAATTATAGAAACAGTAAAAGATCAGTGGTTACCTCAGTTGGTGGAGGGCAGGGATGAATACATGGAGCACAGGGCATTTTAGGGTAGGAAAACTATTCTATGTGATACCATGATGCTGGATACATGACTTTACTCATCTCTCAAAATTCATAGAACTGTATAACAGAGTGAATCCAATGTCAACTACACCCTCTTGTTTCCAATACTGTATCAATAATGATTCAATTGGAACAAATATGCCACACTAACGAAAGATGTTAAAAACAAGGGGAAACTGTTTATATGTGTAGGATGTTACACAGTAACTCTGAACTTTCTGTGTAACTTTCTATAAAACTAAAACTGCTCTGAAATAGTGATTAATATGTCTTAAAAAAGAATATGACATAAAAATACAAAAAAAATGACAAACACTAAATTTCCATTATAAAACTAGCATAAGCCAAAATAGGATTTAATCTTTCTAAATGTAAGCTTGAGAGATGTCATTTGAATAAATATTGCATGCTAATATTAAATATAATTTGCAACATGAAAATTTATTAACAATGTTAAATACTAAAGCTTCTGTAACCATAAACTAGAGTTATAAGAATATGATTATAACTTAAGACTATTTTACACAAAAGTATAAAAAAATATTTTGATTGAGGATCACAAGATTCAAGTATATGTGTATATATACATATATAATCCTAGCAGCTACAAAATTGTTACACAGGTGTTGGTTTCTTAATTCCTTTTATAGTCAGATATATGCATGAAAGTATTTATTTTGAAACAAAAATAAAGAATAAAATGCACTGAAAATTAGAAATATATACAATTACACCCATCTGAATGATTGAAATGAGAAGGTAGGGAATTAACTGCTTTTGGAATAGAAAATTGTTGCAACTTTGGACGTATCTACTCAAGCTGATAATATACATTATCTATGGACCAGTAATTCCACTTCAGGGTACATATTCCAAAATCAATATACATGGGCAGCAAAAGTCATATACTAGAATATTCATAACAGTACTATTTGCAGTGGTTCAACTGGGAATACCCAAATGCTCATCTGCAGAATTATGGGATAAATAAATAAATTTGGTATATTCACACAAAGTGATACTATGCAATAATGAAAATAAAGGATCTATGAGAAACACAGAACAATATCGGTAAGTCTCACAAACATAATGTTGGCCAAAAGAAACCAGGCTCATACATAGTGTATGATTCTATTTTTATGAAGTATAGAAAGCTAAAACTAATCTACACTGTTTGAAATCAGGATAGTGTTTACACACTTACACTGACTGAAAGAGACCCCAGGGATGTTTTCTGGGATGCTGGTAAAGTTCTGCTACTTGATGTGAGTGCTGGTTACACGTGTGTGTTCAATATTTGAAAATGAATCAACTGAACACTTATGATATATGCACTTTCTATTTGTATATTATATTTTAATAAAAAGTTGTAAAAGGGCAAAGGATTTAAGTAGACATTCTTTCAAAGAAGATATAAGAATGACCAAAAGTCACATAAAAAGATGCTCAAGATCATTAGTCATAATAGGAATGAAAATTGATACTACCATGAGATTACTCTTCACACACACACTAGGATGGCTATCATCAGAAAGAGAGACAATAACAAATGTTGACAAGGATGTGGAGATATTGGAGCCATTATATATCAGTGGTGGTAGCAATGTACAATGTTTCCAGTCCCTTTGAGAAAAAGTTTGGAAGTTTTTTGAAAAATGTTAAACATAGTTACCATATGACCCAGAATTTCCACACTTAGGAATCTATACATAGAAATCAAAACATATGTCCACACAAAAGCTTATACATGAATATTGATAGATCTTTGTTTATAATAACCTAAATGTGGAAACAACCCAAAGTACATCAACAGATGAATGAATGAAAAATGTGATATATATGTACAATAGGCTGTTATTCAGCAATAAAAATTAACTAAACAGTGACAGATGTTACTATGTGGATGAATCTTGAAAATCATTTTATGGTAATGAAAGAAGTCAGTCACAGAAGAGCACATATTTTATGTTGCCATTTATATGTGTTCAGAAAAGGCAAAAAAAAAATTAGTTGTTCCCTAGAGGTGGGGGTTTATTGGGAATGAAGAGTGACTACTAATTTGTATGTATATATTTTGGGGGTGATGGTGGAAATATTCTAAAATTAGATTGTGGTTATGGTGGTTGTACATCTCTGTGAAATAATAAAGTCCACTGAACCAGACACTTTAAATGAGTGAATTTATAATGTGGAATATATTTGAATAAATCTGTTAAAAATAATTTTTAAAAATTGTCTTCATTTTTTAAGTTTGTTATCTAGGGTCAAACCTGCCATCAGCTATTATTTTTCAAAAAAAAATATTTCTGGCCATCACTCCTGGGCAAAATTTATTTTTAGGTATTGATACTCATATGGAAACATACATATATGCATTTTACCATAAATGTCACTAATATAATGTAAGGAATGCTATGGTCCACCAATATCCCTTTACTTAAAGAACTACTGCCCCCAAAACACTAAAATTTATAGAACCATAACTTTTTAGCAAAGTTTTAAAACTGGTCATGAAGTCCCTGATCTTCAGAACTCCTAAATAATATTCTTTACATAACTAAACATTTAGGAGATAATTTGGGTCATTTTATATGGATTCATGCCATTCTTCGATAAATCTTACCCCTTAATGGCAGCTGAACACTGAACGTTTATGCATCTACGCATCTTCCAAAACATCTTCAAGCAGACTGTATTAGTCAGGCAAAGAGGTGCTGATGCAAAATACCAGAAATCTATTGGGCTTTATAAAGGGTATTTATTTGGGGTAGAAGCTTACAGTTTCCAGGCCATAAAGGATAAGTTACTTCCCTTACTAAAGTCTGTTGCCATGTGTTGGAGCAAGATGGCTGCTGACATCTGCAAGGATTCAGGCTTCCTCTTCCTCTTAAGGCTCTGTGGTCCCAGCTTCTTCCAACCTGAGCTGTAGGCTGGGATACGTGTCTCTCTCCCAGGGCTCATTTCCTTCTGGGCTCAGCTTCTGTGGTCTCTCCACAAGGCCAGCTGTAAACTATCAGGTGAACGGTTCCTCTCTCTTCATGGGGACTCTGCCATGTCTAATGGAACCGTCTCTCTTTCCTCATGTATCTAAAACTTCAACTTTCTCTTCTGCCATGTGACTTTTTCTGTGAGCCCCTGCCAATTAAGGGGGCGGGGACTCAACATCCTACTGATGTGGCCCAATCAAAGCCTTTATCATTATTTAATCAAGTAAAAGTGAAACCTCTGAATCCAATATAATCTAATACTCCCAAAGGAACAGACCAGTTATAAGCATAATCCAATACTAATTTTTGGAATTCGTAAACAATATCAAAGTGCTACACAGGACCCTTTAGCCCTATTTGCACAATTGTGTGTCTCCCTTTTGCTTGCCATTTTACTTGCCCTTTGGCTATGTCTGCTATTATGGATAAAATAATTCTCCCTCCTGGCAGCCTACTCAACAATTTAATGCAAATTTAAGTTAGCATTACTTTTTCCTACACACCGAACCTAGTACCAGCTCTCAAAAACATTTTTCAGCTGCATTTACACTTTATTTTTCTGTGATTTTTTTGCTTCAGTTTCTTGAGACAGGAAGACAGTTTTGAGGTGTTTACGAATGCATCAATTCCTTGGTATTTATTCTTATCCTTTCCCCTCCTTCCCAACTGCTAAACTTGCAGCCTTCATTTTTTTTAGTGAAGAAATAACACAGCAAGTTGCCAAAATTCATTTCTTGGTTTGAAATTTCTAAAAAATCAGGGCATAAACAACAGATTTGGAGAATACATTATCTAGAATGGAAGAGGGGGAAAGCCAGAGGGGAAAAAAAAACTGAGAGCGAATGTATCGGAAATTGAACCTGGCTTTGATATTTAGGTGAGGGAAGGGCAATTGATATCCCAACTTGTTTTAGTATAGAAGAACTGGGAAAATCTTAACTGTTCATATGCAGTAAAGAAACTCCCATCCAAGCACATTATGAGAGTTTCCCCTGTTACTAGTATGCATGGAAAGAAGTTAATATTTGCACAATGATTCTCTGTGCCTGAAAAAGCTGTCACAGAATTTCCTAAAGTTTATATAGAGGGTGTGTATGGGCGGGTGTTTGCATGCACGAAATCATTGTGCTTTATATCTCATATGGGAAGATGGGAGAATATTCTTCTAAGTCAAAATTCTAAAGATAACAATGGGTGGTCAGATCGCCACCAGTGAGACCAATGTCTTTAATCCACTTTATAAGCTCTTGTTCTTTTTCAAATAAGTCCCATTATGTCTGTTTAATTCTGTAAATATTAGTTTAGGGATTACTAAACACTTGTAGACAGGGTACAGAAAAATTTAAACATAAAGAACTTATCTATATTTTGCATGAATTATGTCTTGCACATTTGACACAAAAGAAGATTTAAAATTCCCTAGTGTCCCTCAGTAAAGGTGTTTTGGCAGAGAGAATGATTCAGATCTGTCTTTGGTAAAAACTATTTTAGCTGTTTTTCAGAATTCAAGCTAGAATGGCTGTGTCACTATACCAAATTTCATATGGGACTGATAAGTAAAACCAGAATGCCAGAACTGGAATATAAGCTGAAGATTCACTTCTGTATGATTTTTGCATTAGAAGATTATTTTTGGTGAGGCTGGGAATAGTACAAGAGTAGGTAAATTGTATGATTCAAATTTTCTCTTGCACATTTTTACTGCAATGTATCATATATATAGTAAACTACACATACATTAAGTGTACAATTATGTATTTTACAACTGAATGTACGATTAGACTAATTTTCTAGAATGTGACCAAGAAACCGATAAGGATCTGGAACACACATGCTCACCACAGTCAATATTACGAAAGGAAAACAGCTCTTCCAACTTTTTTACTATAGATTACTTTTGCCTGTATTTGAAAATCATATAATAGTCATACAATATGTACTCTTCTCTGTTGTATTCTTTAGCTCAATATTATGTCTGAAAGAGTCATCGATATTGTTACATACAGCATTACATAATTATTTTTTAAATTCTTTATACTATTGCATATTATGACGATAACATAATTGATTTATCCATTCTATTTTAACACACATTTGGGTTATTTTGAGCTTATAATAAAGCTGCTATAAATATCCTTAAACATGTCTTTTGATTCATGCACACTAATTAGTTTTCCAAAATTTACACTTCTGCCAATAGTGTCTAAGAATTCCAGGTGTTTTATTTCCTAGTCAATACTTCATATAGTTAGGCTTTTGTTTAGTTTTATCTATAGTCATTTTGTTAGTACGTGGTGTTACTTATTTAGTTTTAATTTGAATTTCTGTAATGACTAATTATCTTAATCAGCTCTACATATGCTTGTTGATCATTTGAATGTCCTCTTTTGTAATGTTCCTGTTCAAGCATTTTTATTATTGTTGATCTTTTTTTCCCCATTGAAGTATCAAATCATCTGATTTTTAAAGCTATATTACTGAATTGTAATAGACATGAAAATATTCTGAATCTAAATTCCATGGAGGCTACATGTATTGTGAATATCTGCTGAGAACTGACCCCCTGTAACTTGCCTTTCAGTTATCTTAATGGTGCCTTTGATGAACAAAGTACCCAATTTTAATGCATTATCATTAATCAATCTTTTCTGTTATGATGATTGTGTTGTATGTCGATTTTAGGAATTTTTCATCTAGAAGTTCATGAAGATATTCATGTTAAATTTTCTACACTTTTTATTGCACTTTTGCATTTAGGTCTAAAATTCTTCTGTACTTGATTTTTATTTATTGGGTGAGGCAGGAGTCAACAATTATTTTCTTTTAAAGAAATGACATTTTTTATCATACTATGTCATTGATCAATGACATTTTTGAAAATACTATCCTTATGCCCCATAACGTTTTAGCAAACACCTTTCAAATACTGCTTATTCTTTTGAATTTTAGGAAGAGTTTGAGAAGTGAGGTGATTTACAAGATCCCTAGTTTCATGTCATAAAGTTTTGGTCTTAATATATGGCATTTTTGAAGGGCCCTGGTAGAAGTGATTGTGTGTTCTTTGAATTTTGGGATTTTTTTTTCACTGTTCATTTATTGTTGAAGAAACTTAAACTTCCTTCTGTAACTGCTTGAAGTCTTCATTAACTGTCTGTAAAAAGTGACTCAATTCTCCTCATAAACATTGCCTTTCAGAGACTGGCTCCTCAAATCTTGCCCATTTTTAAGTCTCTCCCTGTAAAGAGCAATGTGATCTACAAAGTCTTCTTCAAGAATTTCTTATTTGGGTAGTCTTTCTCTTTTGGAGGTAATTTTACCTCAGTCTTAGGCCTTTGTTCTCTTATTATCTGTTGCATAATTTTTTTCAGAAGCCCACAGCACTCTGCAAAGGTTTACAGTGGGAGCTAGATATATATCTGCTGGAAATTGGGAGTTATTTTTCTATTCACAAGCAATTTAAAGTTTATGATATTCTTTGTTTTATTTTATTTTTATTTTCAATTTTTGTATGCTATTTTATTTTTTTTAAAGAAGCTTTAGATTACATAAATGTACGTAAAAATATAGGAGATTCCCATATACCCCATCCTCTCCTGCCTCCCATACTTTCCCACATTAACAACATCTTCCATTAGTGTGGTACATTTGTTTTAATTGATGAACACATTTTGAAGCACTGCTATTAACCACGGCCTATAATTTATATTATAGTTTACACTTTGTCCCACACAATTTGATAGGTTTTGACGAAATGTGTAATGGCTTGTATCCATCATTGCAATGTCAGGCAGGACAATTCCAATGCCCCCAAAATGCACCCCCCCCATGTCACAACTGTTCTTCCCTCTCCATCCCTTCAGAACCTCTGGAGGCCACTGCCTTTATAGCAATGATACAAATTTTTCCATTGCTAATATAATCATAAGTCCCCTTTAACTCATAGTTGCATTCCCCCCTTATGTTTGTTCATTCCTCAAGCTAGAGGATTTGGGGATGGTGACGCCCACTCTGGTTCTGACTGAAAGGGGACTTAGATCCCATAGGGCTGATGGATGGAACTGTCTTGTAGATTTTCTCTGTTTTTTGGGATGGGCATAGTTGATCATCATTAAAGTTTTTTCCCATTATCTATTTTTCTCCCAACTTTCACTCCAGCCCCCATTTTCTTTTAAAATTAAGGAATTTGATGACTTCCTATTGAAAAACCAAAACTATCATAAGAATATTTTCATTTTGCAATCCCCAAGTGGAGAAATAATCCTCAAAGTCAACCATATGCTCTTAAAACGTGCTGTTTTTCCTTTAACATGCCCATATATTTACATATTGCTCTGAAATTAATTTGGTTGTGACTTTTCACTAACTTTACTCCTTTAAGTAATTATTCATTCCTAAACCTGTATCATCGCCCTTTTTTCTTGTTGACATTCAAACAAGATTTCATGGTGTTCTTCAAAAAAGCTAAAACTTTTTGGCATCCAAACAAACTTTAATATCTACCAAAACGAAGCAACAAAACTAACAAAATGATTCAATTTACCCCACATTCTCAATACTTGCCCTTTCTTACTTTGGAACAAGCTAGTTGCCATTCATCTTTCAACACACAAGACTGTCTTCTACCCCCATCACCCCACTAAAAAAAATTGTATTAAGATTACCAATGACCTCATATTGCTAAATCCAAAGGATGTGTACTTTAGTTCACATCATCCTTATAGAGATAATTAATTTTTCATAACATATACCCTCCTGTACTTTCTCCTAATTTTCTGTCCAATTAATCTCAGTCTCCTTTATAGACATTTACTTTTTTATTATTTTTAATTTTTTTATTAACGGCTTTATTTCAAATTCACAAAAATAAAAAACAGAAAAAGTCAACTCAACAAGTTAAGGAAATATTACTCCTAAAAAGTTCTCTTTCAGGCACTTTTATCTCATCTAATTCCAACTGCTAACTCAGCTGTTCATCTAGTGTTCAGAAAGATACACAAATGAACATAGATTAGTTAAATGACATAGGCAAGAGCTCCTTAGTAATGAAAAAAAATGAAATGAAAAATCATAATCATATGAGAATTAATCATATTCATTTCTCACAAAACCAAATCCCATATTCTTTTGTTACCTTTGGAATTAATATAGTACCAACTTTGCTTTTGCTACAAAAACATTACAATGTTGTTGTTAGGTATAGTCTGTAAATTACATTAGTTATATTTTTCCATGTATCACCACATTCTTACACCCTGTAGAAGAACATTACTGTATTTATATTATTAACCACAATCCTCATCTATTTCCAAAATCATTGCTATACATTCCTACTATTATACTACAGCTGCCTTCCAACTAACATTCATCTCGCTAGGCTACTCCTGAGCCACAAGTATATCCATAAATAAACAATACTTGTTAAATTCACTAAAATGTGTTGTCATCAAGTCTAACCATTACCATATATTTCCATTTGACCTTATAAAACATTTTACATACATATCGCATCATCTACTCCTTCTCACTCCACCTTCCATCTCCCACCAAACTATACTTCATAGTCCAAATCCATAAATTTACTCATTGTATTTAGTTCATATCAGTGATGCAATACAATATTAGTCCTTTTCTGTCTGGCTTATTTCACCCAACAAAATATTCCTGTTTCCTCCATGTGGTCATGTGTGTTCCCAATTGATTTCTTCTTACAGCTGAAGAATATTACATCTTATGATTTACCACATCTTGTTTATCCATTCATCGGTTGACTCCTAGGTTTTTTTATATCTTTTCGCAATTGTGAATAATGCTGCTATGAACATCGGTATGCAAATATCTGTTCATGTCCTTGCTTTCAGTTCTTCAGAATGTATCCCTAGTAGTGGGATTGCTGGATTATATGGCAGTTCTATATTTACTTTCCTGAGGAACTGCTAGATCATCTTCCACAGAAATTGTACCATTTTACACTCCCACCAAAAGTGAAAGAGTGCTCCTATTTCTCTACATCTTCTCCAGCACTTGAAGTTTTCTATTCTTTTTATTCTGGCCATTCTGTATGGTGAGAGATGATATCTCATTGTACTGCATTTCCCTAATAGTTAGTGACGTTGAACATCTTTTCATGTGTCTTTTGGCTATTTGTATTTCCATGTCAGAAAAATGTCTGTTCAATTATTTTGCCCATTTTTAAAAATAGGTTTCTTGTCATTTTGTCATTAAGTTGCATGATCTATTTATATAACATGGAAATAAATCCTTTCTCAGAACTTTGGTTTCCAAAGATTTTTTCCCATTGAGTAGGCTGCCTTTTTACTTTCTTGACAAAGTCTTTTGAAGAACAAAAGTAGTTAATTTTGAGGAAGCCCCATTTATCTATTTTTTTTCTTTTGTTGTTTGTGCTTTGGGTGTAAGGTCCAAGAAACCACCACCAAGCACAAGATTTTGAAGCTGTTTCCCTATATTTTTCTAAGTGTTTTATGGTATTAAATTTTATATTTAGGTCCTTGATTGAATTTTATTAAATTTTTGTATAAGGTGTGAGATAGGGGTCCTCTTTCTTTCTTTTGGATAGGGATATCCAATTTGTCTGAGCACCATTTGTGGAATAGACTGTTCTGGTCCAGCTGAGTGGGCTTGACGGCTTTGTCAAAAATCACTTGACCGTAGATATGAGGGTCTATTTCTGAGTTCTCAATTCTGTTCCATGGTCAATGCGTCTATCTTTATGCCAGTACCTTGCTGTTTTTACCACTGCTGTATATTATGTATAAAGTTTGGAAGTGAAAGTCCTCCAACTTCGTTCTTCTTTTTTAAGATATTTTTGTCTTTTTGGGGGCCTTTACCATTCCAGATATATTTGATAATTGACTTTTGCAATTCTACAAAGAAAGATAGTAGAATTTTTATAGGGATTGCATTAAATCTGTAGACCAATTTCGGTAACATTGACGTATTGATATTTAGTCTTGCAACCCATGAATATGGAATATCCTTCCATTTATTTGGATGATCATTGTTTCTTTTAACAATGTTTTATAGTTTTCTGACTACTATATGCCCTTTATGTCCTTGGCTAAATTTATTCTTAAATATTTGGTTATTTTAGTCACCATTGGAAATGGAATTTTTTTTCTGACATCCTCCTCAGATTGCTCATTAGTAGGGCATAGAAATTCTATTGATTTTTGCATATTATTCTCTTATCCTGCCACATTGCTGAAATTGTTTATAAGTTCTAATGTTTTTATTGTGGATTTTTTCAGGATTTTCTAAGTATAGGATCATATCATCAGTGAATAACAAAAATTTTATTTCTTGCTTTCATATGTGGATGAATTTTGTTTCTTATTCTTGCTTAGTTGCTCTAGCTAGAACTTCCAGTATAATATTGAATAACAGTGGGGAGAGTGGGCATTCTTGTCTTATTTCCGATCTCAGTGGGAAAGCTTTCAGTCTTTCACCATTAAGTTCAAAGTTGGCTGTGGGTTTTTCATATATGTACTTTATCACATTGAAAATGTCTTTCTATTACTACCTTTTGAAGTGTTTTTACCCATTAACGGATATTATATATTGTCAAATGCCTTTTATGCATCAATTGAAATAATCGTGATTTTTCTTCTTCAATTTATTAATGTGAAGTATTATACTCATTGATTTTCTTATGTTGAACCACCCTTGCATACCTGGTATAAAGCCCACTTAATCATGATGTATAATTTTTGATGTGTTTTTTAACTCGGATAGCAAGTATTTTGTTGAGGATTTTTGCATCCACATTTATTAAAGCAATGGGTCTGTAATTTTCTTTTTTCATAATATCTTTATTTGGCTTTGGTATTAGGGTGCTGTTAGCCGCATAGAATGAGTTTGGTAGCATTTTTTCCTGTTCAATTTTTGGAAGAGTTTGAGCAAGATTGCTATTAGATCTTCTTTGATTGATTGGTAGAATTCACCTGTGAAGCCATCTGGTCCTGGACTTTTCGTTTTGGGAAGGTTTTTGATGACTGTTTCAATTTCTTTGCTTGTGATTCATTTGTTGAGGTGTTCTAGTTCTTCTACAGTTGGCGTATATGTTCATGTGTTTCCCAGAAATTTGTCTGTTTCATCAGTGTTGTCTAGTTTGTTGCCATACTGTTTGTTGTTCATAGTATCCTCTTATGATCTCTTTTATTTCTGCTGGGTTAGGCTACTTCTCATTTCTGGTTTAAATAAAATTTAAATAAAATAAATTTAAATAAAATAAATAATTTGCATCTTGTCTCTTTTTTTCTTTGTTAATTCAGCTAAAGGTTTACCAATTTTGTTTATCATCTCAAAGAACCAACTGTTAGGTTTGTTGATTTTCTCTATTGTTTTTTTCTCCATTCATTTATTTATACTCTACTCACTATTATCTCTTTCTTTCTGCTTGCATTTTGATTGGTTTGCTGTTCTTTTTCTAATTGCTCCAGGTGTGCACTTATGTCTTTGATTTTAGCCCTTCTATTTTTAATATAAATTTCCCTTTCATTACTGCATTTACTGTAACCATAAGCTTCGGCATATTTTATTCTCATTTTCATTTGTCTTGAGGTATTTACTGGTTTCTCTTGTAATTTCTTCTTTAACCCACTGACTATTTAAGAGTGTATTGTTCACTGGTGCAGGGTGTCAGGGGTAGGATGATGTGTGGGAAAGGGTGCTCCTGGGGTATGGCCTCTATAAAATATGAATGTGTTCATCTTGTCCGAGGATGTTATCTCAGTGAGTGGAGACCCACACAATGAACAACAAAATATTAAACTCCCATTCTGGAGACTCATGCTACATACTCAAATAAAGACTCAAGAATCTCTTGAGGACATAGGCAGTGACTAATAAATGAACACAGACCAGTATATCAAGCCCTCAATATTAATGCATGTAACTCCGAGCCTTATTCTTGTAAAATTGAAACTTAGCCAAATAATAACTATTGCCTAAGAGTTATCTCCTTAAAACCTCCTTGTTACTCAAATGTGGCCTCTCTCTAAGTCAAATTCAGCAAATAAACACACTACCTTCCCTGGCATGAGATATGACTTCTAGGGCTGAGCCTCCCTGGCACTGAGGTTATTATTACCAAGCAACATCCAGTAATGCATTTGGAAAAAATACCTCGACCAAAATGAGGAAATATCAAATACAAAAGCGTTTTAATAGCTAAGAGATTTCTAAATGAGTTGAGAGGTCATTCCAGAGGTTGCACTTATGCATGTCTCAGGCAGATCTCATCAACTGCCACTGTAAATAAAGCCTCAAATAGAGATGCTCCTGAGAGCTCTAGAGCCATCTGGACAATATAGGCAAGGCACACAATCCCTTGAAATTAGCACCCTGTAGATGAGTCTTACCTTGAAGTATATGACATCCTATTTCTCCAATGTAACAGAGTTACACTCATTTACAATTTCCCTACACATGATTCTTCTACCCCTTTTATCTGGGCCTATAATTAGCACTATACCAGTTAAATATGTGTCTCAGAGACTTAAAAGTCCAGTCTGTTCATATGCTGATTGAGCCCTAAATCTCAGAAGAGTTGCGGCCAATGCCTATTCTTCAGATCTTTGGATTCACCCAGTACGACTAACAAAATGATGATGGACAACCTTCATTCTGAAAAACAGAGTATCTACAACTGCAAGCAAACCAGTTTCTTCCATCTGCCCCATAAGATCTAAGTCCCCTCTCAGTGTGAGGCAGAGTGGGCATCACAATCACAAAATATTCATGACTGAGGAATGAACAAATATAAGAAAGGAATACAACCATGGACAAAGTAAACATTAATATTGTAGTAATGGAAGAACATGTAAGATTGTTATAAAGATAGTGGTTACAGAGGTTCTGAGAGGAGGTAGAGAGAATAATAGTTGGAACATCAGGCATTTTTAGGACATTGGAATTAAGTATAAACCACAATGTAAACTATGGACCTTGTTTAGTAGCAATGCTTCAATTTTTATTCATCGATTTTAACAAATGTACACACAATTGTAAGATGTTATTAAAAGGGGAAGATGTGGAAGGGAGAAGGGAGGTACGTGGGAATTGCTTGTACTTTTGATGTAACTTTTCTGTAACATAAAACCTCTTTTAAAGTAAGGATTATTATATTTTTTAAAAGAACGTATATTTTAATCTCCACATATTTGTGGATTTTCCATTTTCCACCTACTATTAATTTCCAACTTAATTCCATTATGATCAGATAAAATGTTTTGTATAATATCAGTGTTTTAAAATTTATTGAGATCTGACTAATGTCCCAACATATGGTCTATTCTGGGGACAGATCCATGAGTACTTGAAGGGAATGTATAGCCTGCTGTTTTGAGGTGTATTGCTCTATAAATGTCTATTAGATCTAGTTTATTTATCATATTATTCAAATTCTCAGGTTCCTTATTTATCCTCTGTCCAGATGTTCCATCTAATGCTGAGAGTGTAGTGTTGAAGTCTCCAACTATTTTTGTAGAGATGTTTATTTATCCCTTTAGTTTTGTAAGTATGTGCCTCATGTATTTTTGGGCACCATTGTTAGGTTAATAAATATTTATTATTGTTATTTCTTATTGGTGATATGTCCCTTTTATTAATATATAGTAGCTTACTTCATCACTTATAATAGTTTTATATTTAAAATCTATTTTTTCTGATATTAGTATTTATATACCTCCTCTTTTTTTGATTGCTATTAGCATGGCATATCTTTTTCCAACCTTTCACTTTTAGCCTAATTGTGTCCTTGCATCTAAGGTGAGTCTCTTGTGGACAACAAATAGATGGCTTATTTTTTTTAATGCATTCTCTCAGTCTGTGTAGCCATTTGGCAGTTTGCTGTAATTATGAATTCCAAAAATCGATATTGAATCATGCTTGTAAACTGATCTGTTAATCTGGGCATGATTAAGTTATGATTAGGGCATTGGTGGGTGGGAGAATTGAATATGAAAGGCAAGGCAAAGGACAGAGGGATCAGTTTTTGAGAAGCAGTTCTGATGTTGGAGACAACGCCCCAGGAGAAGAGAAGTGAGTCGTTCACCTGATAGTCTACAGCTGACCTTGTGGAGGAAGTGGAGGAGCTAAGAGTGGAGAGAAACATAGCCCTGGGAAGAGAGGAACCCAAGAAGCCTGAAACCTGCCAAATGTCAGCAGATGTCTTGCTCCAACACGTGGCGATGGACTTTGGTGAGGGAAGAAACTTATGCTTTGTGGCCTGGTAACTGTAATCTTCTACCCCAAATAAATACCCTTTATAAAGACCAACCATTTTCTGGTATTTTGCATTAGCACCCCTTTGGCTGACTAATACAGTCTATGCCTTTTAATTGGTGAGTTCAATCCATTTACATTCAATGTTACTGCTATAAAGACATTACTTACATTGTTCATTTTATCCCTTGGTTTTCTATTGTCATATCTTACTACTTTTATGGTCTTTTAGGCCATTCAATTTCTCTTACTTATCTTCTTTATTTCTATACTCTTCCTCGGTGCTCTCTCCCTTGGATTTTCATATCAGACTATAATATGTCCTTTAATATCTCTTGTAGATTTGGTTTCTTGGTAACTACTCTCTCTGTTATTGTTTGGCTGTAAGACTTAAAACTCACCTTCATTTCTGAAGGATTGTATTGCCAGGTAAAGAATTCTTAAATATATCATACCACTGCCTTCTTGCCTCCATGGCTTCTGAAGAGAGATTGCTGCTTAGCCTTATTAAGGCTCCCTTGTAAGTAATAAATTACTTTTCTCTTGCTGCTTTCGAAAGCTTCTCTTTATCTTTGTCCTTTTGGCAATCTGTATAGTAGATTTCTCAGAGTAGGTCTAGTATGATTTATTCTGTTTGGGGTATGTTGTCCTTCTTGAATGTTGCTATTCATGTCTTTCATAAGGGTTTGGTAACTTTTCAGGCAGTATTTCCTCAAATGTTCCTTCTATCCCTTTTCTGTTCTCTTTCTGGGACACACCTATAATATGTATGTTTGCATGTTTCATGTTGTCATTCAGTTCACTGAGACCCTGTTCAATTTTTTGCATCCTTTTCTCTCTCTTCTCCTATCTTTTCAATTTCAAATGCCCTGTCTTTGAATTCACTTATTCATTTTTCTAACATTTCCAATCTGATGTTAAATGCCTATAATGTATTTTTAATATCATCCATTGTGTCTTTCATTTACATAAGCTGTTACTTTTTTTTCAGGCTTTCAAATTGTTCTTTATGCTCACCCAGTGTCACCTTAATATCCTTTGTCTCTTCAGTCATATTTTCCTTCATCTCCTCAAATTTATTAAGGAGTTTGTGTGAACATCATTTATTAGTTGTCTTCAACCCTGAGTCTCATTTAGATTCTAAGCTTGCTCCTCTGAGTGGGCCATATCTTCCTGTTTCTCAGTGTGGATTGTTGTCTTTTGTTAATTCCTAGACATTTGCTTATGTTGATAGTTTTGCTCTGTTGACTTTAATCTCACCCGGTTTACGTAGTCAAAACTGTGGCCGAGAGCCTCTAATGGGGCCCGAACAGGTCTGACATGCCTGGGAAATAATCAGGAGACACCAGTATGTCTTCCTTCACTTTCCTGGCTGGCCCGCAAATGGCGTTCCTCAGCAAGCCTTTCCATGGAGATGAATCTCTCAGTTTCCACTATTTCTTCTGAGTGAGCTATAGAATGCAGTTGTGGAAGTTACATTCACTGAAGAAAAACCACAGTCAGCCCTCTGACACATCCTCTCTCTTCCCTATGAAGAATCTGTCCTTTTTCCTCTCTCTTGGTGGCTCAGCCACAGGTTTTACAGAGGCTGTTTACCTTGGGGATGTGGGTTCAGCAGCGTTCCCAGCTGCAGGGGTATCAACACACGGTTTTCCTTCTGACCTCTCTGTCTCTGCATCCCCAGTCGCTGCCGGACAAGGCATGCAGGACTTTTCTGGCCTGCAGGAGTTCCCAAAGGGACTCCCTCAGACTACTTCTATACATTTTCCCCTGTTTTGCAAGAGAGCTGTGCCCTGCCTGAGCTACTACAACACCATCTTGGATTGCTTCCCTTTATAGGCATTTACTGTTAAATGCTGGTCATTTGGTCCCTTTTTCTTCATACTTTGATAGATTCAAAACAATATATTTCATTGTCCACCTGATATTTCTACTTGGATGTCACATAGTTTTCACAACTTATCCAAAACTGCTTTCTTGGACTTCCATCCATTTTTTTATATATATTTCTCTTCCTCTCTTCTATGATTAAGTGATAAATTTTTCTGTGGACCTATTTGTAAAAGAAAATTACAATATTACAAGATATGTTCTTTTCTTAAACACTCTGTAACTAGTGTTAACAAGCTTTTCCTTTATTTTATAGCTTTATAGAGTTTCAATAATCATTCATGAAATATACAACTGACATACAATAAAATGTATACATTTAAATGTATGATTTGATGAGTTATGGCATCTACACACCTTTAAACTATTACCATAGTCAAGGTAATGCATCTATTTATCACCACCAACATATTCTCATGATTCTTTGTAATCCTAACAGCCTATAGTATCCCAAGTACTTCTTTTCATTCTTCTTATTCTATCATTTCTATTCTTAATCCAAGGACTTTCTACTCTGAGTCCAAAGTATACCTTAAATATGTTCATTTCCATTAATTTTGAGTGTCACCACCCTGTCAGAGGCACCATAACATTTGACTGATGTACTGTAATATCCTCTTAATTGGTTTACTTTCCTGCACTCTTGTTCTCTTTCATTCCATTTTCTAAACAAAGTAGGGTAAATAGGTCTTTTATAATTATAAGTCAAATCTTATATCTTCCTGTCTAAAACGATTCAATAGTTTCTCATTTCTCTTAAAATAAAATTTACAAAGGACCAAAAGGGCAGCATAAGACTTTTATTACAGCATTTTTCCCAGATTTTCATTTTTGGAATAATTTTACTGGAAACCAGCCAAAATGTTTGAAACATATAGAGGATAAGTGATCTAATAGAAGAATGGTTACATAGAAGAAGTCAATATTATGTTGGTAAGATAAAAATTTTTGCTTGTACTGTATGACATTGATGAACACAGAGAAGACCAATAATTTCAATGTTTCAATTTATCTTGTCAACTAAAGAGATAAATTTTTAAAAAAATACATTACTTTATCCAAACTCCATATTCTTTCTCACTCTAAAAAGCTGTTCTCCAGCCACCATGGGTGAACATGTTTGCTTAAAATAATGTTATGAGGATGAGTAAAACATCAAATATAACAACAACAACAACAAAAAGAAGAATTTGTGAATAATTTAAAATATCTAATTTTTGCATTGAACTTTTAAAGAACTTAGTGCATTAGTCAGGGTTCTCTAAGGAAACAGAATCAACAGGAGATATCTGTCAATAATATGAGATTTTATAAGAGTCTCTCATGTGACCATGGGGATGCACAAGTCCAGGTTCTGCAGGGAGGCTGCAAACTGGGGACTCTGATGAAAGTCCAATGAACGTCCTTGATCAGTTTCTGGGAGAAGTTGGCTGTCCAAAGTGTTGCTGGGAAATTCTCCCTGAATGCTGAAATCACTTCCTCTTTTAAGGCATTCAATTGATAGGATAAAGTGTCACTCATTGCTAATGGCAATCTTCCTGATTGATGTAGATGTAATCAGCTATCTATGCAGTAATCTCACTGGTGATTAAAGTCCATAAAAGTCCTTGTATTACAAATAACCCAACCACCTGGGCACAATTACCTGGCCCATTTGACACATTAGCCTAACCGTTACACTTAGGTAAGTAAACCTAGGTCCTCCTAGAATAAAGGCCAACTAAAATACTGCTGTTCTACTTGGTTTCATGCCAATTCAATAAAAAGTGTTCATGTACATAAATTATTGCCAAACATAACTGGGAAAAATAACAACAATGAAAAAACCTATTAAACTTTTGAATTAAATGGTGTGCTTAGAAATCAGTAAAAGTTTTAAAATCAGATACTGAGGAAAGGACTTTTTAATCACCATTTTCTTCACAGGAGATTAGCAGGGGCTTTTTGTAAGGAAATGCATATTTGTTAAGCATTTATATAGGCCTCAGGAGATAGCTTTAGGTTCATGATAAGTTACCCTTCCCACTAAGCCAAATGGATAATGTTATCCCAAAGGCTCCAGAAGAGAAAATAGCCTGATCAAGATTAATATTATATTTCCTAAAGTCACATAACTAAGCGTAAAAGAAGAATATCAATTTAGGACTAACAGCATCAAATAAGTGTGTGGCTCCATTCAACACGGTGGATTTATGGCAGCATTCAATATTATGGAATCGTTTTATTTTCTTTTGAATTCAAACTGTATTGATTATGAATAATTTCAAATGTAAGCAACAGTTTTTGGCTTACCGCTGATTAAGCATCTTTTTCTCTCTTTTACGTGTATGCGTGCACTCATAAATACACACATGAACTCCTATGGAAACAGGAATAAGGCCATCCAAGGCAGTTGAAATGGTTTAACGATATTTTTGAAGAATGAAGCTCCTATTTTTCTGTTGTACCATCCTTATTACATTGGATCTTCTTTCTTTTGATCACTCAGTCACAAGATGACATCAGAGCATCTGACATCATATCTCTATTCAAGGAAGGGAGTAGAACGGGCAATGAAGCAAAGTTGGACCTATTGCAAACTGCTTATTTTTTTAAGTCAGGAAAGCAAAATATATTTGAGAAGCTTCACCAAGCAATGACACCTACTTTTTCCCAAACGACTACATTATTATTGGGAGACAATCCTCCATGAGTCTCTTACATTTTTGTACATGTGCAAAGACACTAACAGCTTTTGTCCTGGACTATCTGTTCAAGAGCATTTATACAGCTAACAGCCTTGGAAGATAGAGATGGTATCTACCTTCAGAACAGAAAGCAAGTTTATTGTCCAGTAAAATCTGACATCTCCCTCTGGAATAAAGGATGGGTTTATTTGCTTGCAACTTACTAAAAAAGTTTGGGGTTTCTTAAGTTCAAGGTTCCTCCTCTGTAGTATAACCTCACTGTAGGTGCAGGATTCACCTGGCTCCCAATGTATCTCCCTGTGGGAATTAGAGTTTGGGGAATATGGAGTGATGGCTTCACCATGGCACCCTGGTGGCTTTGCTCATCTGCATATTGGGCACATAGCCAAGGCTTAATGGAATACCCTGGAATCCTTTGGAACATGAGATCATGGGAGAGTTGAGAGGATTTCCTGCCTGCGTCCTTATCTTCCCAGGAGGCTGTCCTGAGGTTTTCATAGCCTCCTTGATTCTGATGAGGTATGAGGCTTTTTACCTTCTGTCCTTAGGGTGCTGTTGCAGACTCTAAAGTTGTTGAGCAATAGTATGACATCATCTCTTCTGCAACAGGATGCCCCACCACTCGCATTGTCATGCCATCCCTCCCCTTGATTCAGCATCATGCTACGGCACAGATGGCACAGGGAGAAGTCATCTTTGCTTTTCTTGCTTTTGCTATCTACATAATAAACTGTCTTAATCTAAAAAGGGCTCATCCTTTCTTTACTGGCCAAATTTGTCAGTCTTGTCTTAACAGAGAATTGGCAAAAGAAAATGATGCTACCATGACTATTATTATTGTTGTAATAACTGCTCTTTGTCATTGATCCTGAAGTGTCCTGTCTCTGCCAACATTGAGGAAGCTGTTGCAGGCTAACTTGTTAGCTTTCCAGTAGTGTCAAATGTCACATCCATCAAAATTCTTGATAATGACACTGGCCAGAACTGGGTTACCTGAATACCACCAGAAGGATGCTGGCTGAAAGGAAGAGATTGTAATATAGCTTGAGTCAGTCAACCAACATTGTCTACCATAAAAAGTTAAATTCCTGAAAAACCTAAAGAAAGAGATTTAAGGCCTAAGTTTAACAAATAATGTGAGATAGACGTAAAATCCGTAATTCTTATCACCATTTCCCTAGTCAGCCTACTACTATACCCTTATTTTCTCCTTACCTGACACATTTTATTAAATAAAGAAACTCCATTTCAATTACATAAGTAGTCTACTCTTTTCAATGAGCAGAATCTAAAGGGGATCAGGAAATATGTTTCAGAGTATTTTAAAACACTTTGGTTTATTTCCTCTATGCTTAGGAAGTCATTATCTGTTGAAGTCAGTAACACTTAAACTGTTTTGAGACTTTAAAATACAGATGTTAAAAAAAGTTATTAGTTTAAAAAATTATCCTTTTAGGAGTTGAATATGCTTCAGGGCTAATTATAACTTTTAATGATTGTAAAGTGCCCTAGGAGACTTTAATGAAGAAGACTGTAAGACGACATTTCCACTATAAATTTCCCTTTTCCATATACAGCGTAAAGATAATGAAAATGTGTTTGAACACCCAAAGGACAGAGCTAATTGTATCAAGTTCACTAGATGTTAACAGTTTCTTAGTGACCCAGGAGTCATGTAAGGGAATTACAGACACATGTTCTGAGAAATTTGGGATGGTTATTTGTTCTCCAGAGTTTAAAAATAATCGGCTGAGAAAATTCAAAAATGTTATTGCTTGTCTAGCCTATGGTAGATGTTACCTAAATCAAAAACACTAGGAAAAGACATTATAATTTGTACTTCTATTAGGGGAAGCTCCTACCAGTTTTTAACCAATTTGCTGAAAACTGGTTTGCCAGCTATGACTCAATTTAAGAATTTCACAAAATCTGAAAAGTCAGGGGAATCGACACTGTAAGTTAAGTTAGGAATTATGTGATTAGTAATCAAAGTATCCCCCCAAAATATTATTTCTTATACTGGACTTGCAGTGCTTTATCTGAATTGCTTTGTACAATGGTTCATTTGTGCTCAATTATTTAACGTTCCTTCCTCCAATTCTTTGCTCTCTTGCGGTTGCTGCAGTTCAAGAGGCTAAGTGGGACCATTTCTCCTAATTGTGGTCAGCTGTGAGCATCATGTATAGCTAGAAAAATAAAGTGTTCTTGCCTGTAGAACTAGGGGAAGGACCCTTTAAAGGTAAATTAGGTGCCTACAGAATTAAGTGCCTTGTTAAAATTAGGTAATTTATCTCCATAAGTGGTCACTTCAAGTGAGAATTATGTCTATCCTGCTTTATTTTACCACTGATACATAAAATCACAGATCAGAGATTTTAATTTTTGATGACTTATAGCATTTCCCAAGCAACATCCTATGGACTTTTTTTCCTATTTTTAAAACCATTAAATGATATAGGTACATTTGGGAGAAAGGAGAACACAATGTATGGATTTGTCCAGTGATTTTAATGATAATTGAATTCCTTCTATACTCAAGTATTAGTCCACTTTTGAATTCTAGCATAGTTTGACAGCCAGATTGAACAATGGCATACATGACCAAGAAAAATCTCTGAGAGAAGTGAGTTTATCATTACTAAGGATCTCTGCTTTGGTTCTTGCAACCATTTACAGAACCTTTGTCAATTTTCCAAATCAAAGTAATAAAGCAGAACACCTAAGGTAAGAAGATGATAGTTGCTCCAACTTAATAGTGACCTAATTTGCAAGAACTCTTCTAAAGGACTTCCCAGTGATGTCAGACCTTCAAACAGTGGGCTAGGTTTATGAATTGCTGCCTCTACTGTGCATTTCATTTTTAGTATTTCCTATAATAATCCTAAAATATGAAAATGCAGGTACATCTATGCTTCAGACAACCCTTTTACTACCATTAATTTTAAAAACATTCAGATAATGTCTGGGTACCTTTCTGAAGACTTCATAGGATATTTACAAAGGTCCATGATAAATATGATTTTCATCAAAAAAGCATCATCCAACATAATAAAAATGAGGAAGCACATACAATGACAATTTTCTCCTATTTAACTATGGCCTTATTTTAATTTTATTTGGTTTTCTGAGAGTATGCATGGAGAAATTGTAGCTGTCTTTTATGATAAATTCCTGAATCCTAGTCTTATGCTGATGTGTAGAGGATTATCTGTACAAAAGGCAGGGTGACAAGAGGAATTGTGAACAAAGCCAAAAATATATTATTCCAATTAAATATACTTGTAAAATTATTCTGTAATTATATATATGACAGTTAACAATTTAAGAAAATTATTTTGTTTTCATTCCTCCCTTAATCCTGACATGATAATTTAGTTAAACCTAAATTTAGATTAGAATGTTTTGTCCAGGTTAATATTTATCTTTTTGGTAAACAAATCATTTTTTAGAAAGCTAATTGGGGAAAAGTCATGGAATTGAGGACTAAGAAATAAATCTATGAAATGTCATTTTAGAGATGAAAACTTCTATACTTGCTGATAATTTATGCTTAAAGTTATTATACAATATTTGATGATAAACAAGCAGGATTTCTTTTAGAAAATTATGTAGAAATATATTCTTTCTTTTCCACTCCAATATTCCTGGAGTTATTTTGTGATAACTTCATTGTGTGACTTTCCTTTGAGTTCCCTTTTCCCTTATTTTTAATCCCTTTACCTTCTCACCAACCTGAAAGATTTTCTGATTTGTTTGCTGTTTTTTTTGTGTGTGTATGTCTGTGTTGTTTCTGTTAACTTTATTCCACCTAGGTGCCCCAAACACCCAGAAACATCTTTCTAGGCTTCATCCCAGAACAAGAAAGATTTTTATAGTCCACAGAGGTTGTTTAAGTTCTTTACACTCATCAGAAAAGAGCATTTACAAACAAAGGAAGTTTTTTTCCTGCTAATATTCACTATGTATCAGAGCATAGCTTGATACATTACTGATTTCAATGACTCCTTCTTAGTAGTGATAAAATGGAAAAGGATCAAAGGCAGGGAGGGATTCAGAATCCCAGCCCTATTACACTCAGAAGTCTAGAAGGAAACATTGCTTTCCAGGGTGGGTCTTAATCCTCTTTCTGGAGTCCAGTTATAAATGGAGGAACAAAAAGCCGCAGACAGAAAAGAAGCTTCAGAGACAGAGAAGCGCTGAGAGGATTAGAGAGAGGCCCTGGAAGCCAGAGGCTGGAATCAGCAGAGCAGACAGGCATAGAAAGAGAAGAGACCTGGAGGGGATAGGAGAGACAAGTCATATGCCTGATCACCCACAGCTGAGCTTGGAGAGAAAGCACCTTCAGCTGATGCTGCCACATGTCTAGCCCACAGCTGCAACTTGGTGAGACAGCATCTCTTGATGCCTTGATTTGGACACTTCCACAGCCTAATAAATTCCCATTATGAAAGCCAAGCCATTTCTGGTATATTGCTTCCAGCAGCTTTTGGCAAACTAAAACAACATCCAAACTAATTTGGGATGGAGTGGGGTATGCTCTTGCCCTCTGTGGAGCAACCACAAAATATACACTTCAGTAAAAAGCAGTAAGTAGTGTGGAGAAGAATTGACTTAAAACTTTATCTTTAAAAACACAAGTGATAAATTTTCAGTTAATATGTTTAAGTGAAAGAAAATTATTAGTGTAACAGGAGCTTTTTTCTTCATCTTCTGGGAGTATGAGAGACTGAAAGGCATTATTGACCATTATTCGGGAATCAAAATTATAATTCTGTTTATTCATTCCATGTTTCCAAATATCAGATGCTTAATCAGCTTTACTGTTTCTGGTATCCTGCCCTCATACCACGCTATACCATTGCCTTACACCCCAGTCCTTCCCTGCTCTCAATCTTTTGTGGCAGAAATATTGTCTTTTTTGCATTATTTTCTATGGAATGGTTAGTAATTCAACTTTCTTTGCTAAAAATGTCCAAACTCCCTCTGCTAATTGCTCACTTGATTTATGATAAGGTCGGGTTTATTTTAAAACAAAAACTGGGCAATCTTGAGGCCTAAATAATATGCTTACACATAGGAATAGAGTCAGGGAAGGGGTTGGGATGTTTATATGTGTAGACATCGGTCTAAAACTAAAGCATCTGTAGCAATTTTAAAAGCTACAAACCTAAGCACCTTTTTTATTTCTTTTTCTTTTCAGTGAGAGCAATCCTGGACCATCTACTTCCAATCCTGACCCCTTTTTATATGCTTTACCAGGCCTCCTGCCAGTCCTTTTTATACAGTGTTTGAGCTACATTCAGGCTACTTTTTTGTTTTTTAATGTTTAGCAGTCTGAAAGTTTAGAGTTTGCACAGGGGGAAAATGATGCTTTGAACCTCTTACATGTAGGACCATTGTGAAATGATTGCCTCAGTTACTAAATTGCTTTTTGAAACACTGAAAGTCATTTAACCCCTTTCTCTTTTTCTTCATTTTTCTGTTTTCTCATTTCTAACAGGGGAATAATAATCTTACTTGATCTACCTCTACAGACTCTTGTTTAGTTTCACTAGTCAATATTGATATAGTTTTTGAAGCCTTGAAAAACTCTATAATGTTGGTATTGATTTTTTATTCCATTTTCTACAAATGTATACAATTCAAGTTTTCTCATAGAAGATATCTTATGGTATTATAACTGAAATTACTATTGGTCTTCCCGTTGTTTCCTATATTATTATATCATTATACTCAGTTCTCTTCATTGGCAAGCAATTGTACCTGAAAATGAGTATGTCTTATTGAATACCTCACAATCCCATTGCTCTACATATAAGCTAAGAGCATGAGTAAGAAGTCACAGAAAATGTGTCCCCAAAAAACTAGAGGGTGAGGGTTAAATCTTGAGGACAGTCAGCTCTACATTAGAAGCACACAGCCTCTGCAGAAGAATATGCGTGTGTCCATATATAAAAATATTTGAGAATGATGGCAAATGGTTTCTTAAAATTTTTTTCAGTAGTATGATTAAGTGGAGAATATGAATTTAAACAAATCTATCCATTTGCTTATATCACATGAGGATAAGGGAAAGGGGAATTTTTTTTTCATGTCTTCATTTAATTAGCTCAAATAGGAATTCCCTGGATTTTAGAAACTTACATCTATTTCTGTTTTACTGAAGTTCCAAATATATATTTTTAAAAACCTTATTGGCTTTTCCTGTTTTATAAATTGAAATGAATAAAATATTTTATAAGTGTATCAAATTCCCTAGGGAACTAGGAATATCTTAATGGGCTCCAATATGTAATTGGAGAACACAGATTATGAAAGACTGAAAGTCCAATGATTAAACCACTTCCTTTTCTCTATTTTTCCATATCTTATATTTGAACTGAATAATTTTGCTGAGTTTCTGTTTGTTTGTTTTCCCAAATACTTATTTGTGCTGAGCCAAAAATTCTGAAGGAGGTCTTTACAGACAGTAGCTTAAAGAAAGTATAACATCAGGAAGTTGAAAAATTCAGCAGAGCAGAAAACAATCCATTAATTGTCACAGCAAAGCAAGACAACAAACTTTTTGGAGGATTTTCTTTTTCTTTTAGGAAGCCATTAGGAATCTTTTCCTTTCTGATGGACCATAATGGTCTCTAATTCACCAACAGCTTTCTTAAACTAATCTAGTAGAGTATTTGTCAAACTTTTTAGAATCAAAATTGCTATCGAGTGATGGCAAAGCAGAATCACCTACAAAATTATGGTTTCCAAAATATTACATACATGTATATATAAATATATGGAATAGTATCTTATTAATACAGACTATAAAGCTGGCTTAATGTAGTGCCAATGCCTTTGTTTTATAGTCTTTGTCGTGAAACTGCCTTGTGCTGGGTTGAACGCCTCATATATTCTGGCAGTTAAATAGATGGGCTGCTGCTTCTTGACCTTTGGAGAGTCTATATTGGGTAGAGGGGTCATTCACTGCTTTTACCATTTACAACTCTGACTTCCAATGCAAGGGTGTTTCAAATGTTTTCTAATCAAGCCTGCACCTTTACTGAAAGGTCAGCACACTAAAATGTTATGCATCAGGGATTAAAATTATGTTTCATCACTCCCATGCAAGAAAGTCTAATTAGAAATCACTACATGCATCTCTTGGGTCAAACTTAGCCATGAGTATTGCAGCACTGCATTGAGGCTACAACAACCCTGCACACAATAGACAGCACATTCCCTAAGCCTATGTTGATAATATTATTTCTCTTACTATTTTGTACATTTATCCATGGACTCTGAAATGCCCTTTCAGATTGTTCCTCAGAGGGACTTTACTACAAGGCTCAGAAAGCAAAACCAAAAGAGCAAGATGATATTTTGTGGGTAAACTCAGGAGTCCATTTGCCCAAAGGAACATGCCATTCTACTCAATTCCACAAATGAATACTGAGCAGCACATTTGGTAGCAAAGAAGAACAAGTTGATAGCCCTGCCAAAGAATAATTTTGGAGAAAGCTATGTAAAAGAAAGATCTAGACGGCATACTAGCACAGGTGCTAAACAGAATAAGAAACTTGCTGTGCAAGTATAAGGAAATAATAGATTGATTTGTAGTACTTACATTGTATGAACTTCGTTTTTCTCACTTAAGATTATATAGAAATACCACTTATTTAGCCAGTTCCATACTGATGAACATGTATGCTGCTTCAGCATTTCACTATTATTTTTAAACTGAGAGTAAACATTGCACACGTTTTTATCCTCACATTTGTCTGCATTTATATAGGACAATTTTCCAGAAGTATACTTGCTAGGTAAACAACTACGGAATTTTAAAAATTTGTCAAATATTTCCAAGTTTCCTTCCAAAGATGTTGGAAGTATTTTGGCTTCCACTTATAATAAGAGTAGCCTACTCTTATCTGTTTGGTTTTTGTCAGTCCCTAGGAGAAAATTTTAAGCATTCCATTCATAATATATATGTTTATATACAGATATACACGTTATATGTACATATAGTAGAAGAAACTTGTGTTTCAATGGAAAACTCTACATGTCTATAGCCCACTCTTCCAGATTATCAGATTCTAGCCCCATTCATTATCTTTGAGCTACTGTGTGACTCTGTAAATTTCAGGCAACTGAGAAATATGTAAATTCTGTGCTGTTATCGACTTATTTGACTCCCAACCCCCAAAGCCAGTTTTGTCTCCATTACAAATTTTCTCAATATTCTAATTCCATATAAATTTTGGCTTTCCCTTTTAAGTTGTTAGAACATCTATCTAGTTCCCTTAATTAATATTAGTAATCTAAATTATTTATGTTGGTTCATTTTTATACCTGTATGTGAGTCATGATTGTATCTTTTATTGAATTTGCTCTCTTAATAGTGTATAAATGTCTTAGTTTCCCTAGGGCTGTTGCAACAAATTATCACAAACTGGGAGGCATCAAACAACAGAAATATTTTTTCTCACAGTCTGTATTCTAGAATCAGAAATCAAGATGTTGGCAAGGTTATTTCCCCTCTAAGGGATCTAGAGAAGAAAATGTTCTTGCCTCTTCTTAGCTCCCGGTGGCTGCTGGCAATCCTTGGTATTCTATGACTTTACCTGCATCACTCCAATTTCTGTCTTTTTCTTTACATGTTTCTCTGTGTTTCTCTGCTTCTCCAAATTTCTTTCGCATTGTAAGGATACCAGCCATTGTATTTATGGCCTACCTAATACAATATAAGCTCACCTTATCTTGATTATATCTGCAAAGACCCTATTTCCTAATAAAATCAAGTGTGAAAGTACCAGGGGTTAGGAATTCAGCATATTTTCTTTTTGGAGGGCCACAATTCAACCCACTACTCTCTCTCTCTCTCTCTCTCTCTCTCTCTCTCTCTCTATATATATATATATATATATATATATATACACACACACACACACACACACACACAATATATATAGCTATGTATTCTGTGTGTGTATAATTATACATATTTTAATCATTTTCTAAGTATCACAGAGCAAACTAATAATAGAACTTTAATTCTGACATAGTTCATCGATCCTTTGCAGTGCTTACCTCTGATGTTGACATTTATCATCCTTTTCCACTACCTAGCATCTGATGTCCATTTCTATGTTCACAGTCCTGCCTCTCTGACAAAAAGGAAGATTAAGATTTAATATTTAAGAAGTGAAACAAATATAAATAGCCTTCCTTATATATCACTGTTTTAAGGGATGTAAATGCACATACATGCATTCTAAAATAATTATTTTATGAAAAACACTGTGATTATTTTACTTTTTTAGAATGTATGATTATAGTGATTCTGCTAGTAAATCCTATAATTGCCTTCATTAAGAAAATTCCCATATTCCAAGGTGTTGATTGAAATATTCAGGGTATATTTTTACGAGTCTATGAATTCCTTCAATTTGTAGATATTTTGACATAACACACACAAAAAAAGTGAGATTTACTAGAAAGCAAATTTGTTCACAATGTTGGCTCTTAGCAGATGACTGTTCCAAGTGTAAACCTTATAAGTAAGCATCATAGTTGTAAATATGGGCAATTTTCCTGATGACTCAACCATTTAGCAGCTTCTTGCTTTCCTAAAACACCAATACAAAGACTATTCAAAAGGAAAGCACCTATCCCTTAATTCTATTTTAATTATCTAAGTACCTGAGAGACTTCAAAATATTGACCCAGCTATATTACACTACCTTTAACGCTATGCCATTATAAAATATCTCCCTTCTCAGCATTTGGCAATATTTGACAATAAAGGTTGATTTTTACTCTTGTCTGAATTTGATATATAATATTATTATTCAAGTAATTATAATTCTGATAATAATGAATAATACTGTACAGTGTTTCATAGTTCTCAAAGGTACTTCACCTGCTCAATTGGATTAGCATGCATCTTTATCAGAACATTGAATGTTTAAGTTTTTCTTTGGTAGAGAATTCCAGGAAATTCTCTGCCTGTTAATACTAGAAATACCATAGTAAATAAACAATGTGTAGCTAGACCAACTCAGACAATAAACAAATGAAGAGCCAATATTTTTCTGGAGGTCAAAAAAGGCAATAAGGTCTTAATTTTCGGTTCCAGTTACTATTTTTTTGTATAACAAACCATTCCAATATTTTGTAATATGAAACTAATTACTATTTTATTCTGTTCGTAAATTCTGTGGGTCAGGAATTCAGAGAAGGTGTGAGGGAGGTGAGTTGTCTTTATTTTACGGTGTTGGATGTTTCAGCTTAGATGACTCGTGGCTGGGAGCTACATGAATGACCAAGGGTTGGAAGAGCTGAGGTAGGACAATACACTTCCAAGAAGGCTTCTTCACTCAAATAACTGGCATCTGCACTGGGATGACTGAAAGGCTTTTCTCAATATGGGGATGTCTATTGGAGTCCCTATATGTAGCTCCTTCTGTGGCTCCATGTGACATGGGGGCTAGGTTTTCGAAGGAACATCTCTATAGAGAATGACCCAAAAGCAACCATTTCAAGAGAAACAAATGGAAGGAAGATGCGGTGTCTTGAGATAAGAACAACTTGAATTGAATGTGCACTTAATAAGATAAGCAGACTGGAAACATTATAGGTATATGAAAACTGAAGCAAAGACATCAAAGCAACATTAATCTAAGAACATCCAACTACCCCTACCACACATATTATATTCTTACAGTAAAACAAGATTCTATGACTGCAAATAGTTGAAATGTTTATGTTTTTAGCAACCTGGAAAATATTTACCCATGTTTTCCAAAGAAGGGATGTAAGAACTAGAGTTAAATGTACATGGGAATGAGGCTTTTGTTCCCCCACTTGAGAAGATCAAAGTGGTATATGAAGCTCATGGTAAGCCAAGAAAATATGACCGAAAAACATAGATAAAGATAAAGGTGCTACAGATTTAAATTCCATAACAGAGTTGGATTTGAGATTCATGAAAATAACAGGTTGAGGGGTCCTGTGCCCTCAGATAGGAAGCAATACTTCCTAAGTGTACAGCATATCTCTGGTGGGAAATGAGTACTAAGGTTGATGCTTAAAGACACATCTGCTATATAATTTGTCTTTACCATCCTGGGAAAAGTTATTTTTTCACTTTGTGAATTAGAATCAATTTTCTAGATTAGAAATTTAAAGAGAAGTTTTGTCATTTACATGATGTTTTGGAGTAAGTGACAGAATTGGATATAACTCAGGTCCTCTGTTTCCAAGTTCTTTTCATTTTCAGTTATATTTAATAATTGTAGACTACAATATTATTGATTTTACCTACAATAAAGTTGTAATGAAAAGATGAACTTTGGAAAAAATGTTCATTTAGCACCATTTGGACACTCATTTGATAAAGTGCTCCAACATTCTTTTAATTTGCTGCAATGGACCTTTAGGAGAGAATTCTAAAAATTATTCTACCTAGTCAAAACTGTGGAAGCAGAGCTCAAAGAGGACAAATACTCAACCAAGAGAATGCTGCATGTTGTGCAACTAGAATACCTGTTAAAACTCGTCTGTTTCACTCTCTATTTAGTGGGTGTTGCTGCTGTTCATTTGCAGCTTGGATGCAGCATCTGAGAATGGAAGACAGATTGTGCAAGCTAAAAACTAAGTTGTCTAATGTCAAAAACACATGTTCTTACTGAGAAACCCCTAACATTTTCTGGATGACACCCTCAGGTATTATTCTTATTTTTAGATTTTAGTTACTGTTAGAATACAATCAAGGTTAATCCAAATTTGCAGTAAGATTACATTGTAATTGATATTATTAATCTTAATGCTCAAATTAGCAATATACATCTCAAAATGGTATTTTAGAAGTAAAATCTTCAGAAACTATCAGTGACAAAAGAAATGTGTTTTAAGTTATCTTTTAAAAAATAAGTTGTATATTATTTGTCGTATGTGAAAGTGTTGAATACTTCTGGAGCTATTCTTTGCCATGTTGACAATTATTTGGTAAGAGAGTACCTCTTAGTAAAGTTTGTGGGAAATTAAATTGGTCCACTTTGTGAATATTAACTATTTGATATGAGGCAAGGTTTTTCCTAAAGTACACAGATCTTCCTGATCTAATAATTTTGGGAAATACAAAATATAGAACTAATGAAGTGGGTGATTTCATAAATTGTCCATTGAAGGAAATCTATTGAATTCTTCTGTTATAATAGCATGAATTGAAAATTCAAAGCTTGAAACAGAATAATAAGCAATTATTTTGAAAAGTGGTGCTAAAAAAATTGACATGGGGAAATGCTAAAAATATAATTCTAAATGAAAGAAAACCTGGATAAAATAGCATTATGTAAGCATATTATCATTATTTTGCAAAAGAAGCAAATTAAACATACCACATATTATAAACATAAACACAAATGTATCTATGCTGAATTGAAAATACCTGAAGGATATTTTCTAAAATATAAATGCTGACTGTCTTTGCATATTAAGATAATAGTTCCAGGTATTTTAAAAGTAGTTTTCTACATTGTATGAATTTGTTGAAACAATTCTATCTTACATGTATATCTGAAATTTTCCATTTATATTTTCATAATTTAAATATAAAAGTAAATATTTCAATTAAAAATTTTCCTAAGAAAATTAGAAATTTCCTTTTCATATTGGTTAGAGTCATCTTATAGGAGGTTTCATCCTAAATAAATCAATTATAAATTTTGAAAATTAAGTGCATATTAATTTTCTGATAATGTAACATGCACAACAGCAAATCTTTAATATCCTCTACCTCCCCAAAATAATTTTTATTATACTTTAAAGTTTTTTTAAGGGACAGATTTCTATATTGCTAACACCTATTTTTATAGTTTTTCTTTAAATATGCCATCATTAAGAAATAAGCAAGCCTTGTACTATTTATTTTTCATATTGAATACATTTGTTGATATTTAATAATTCATTGATTGTTTTGATTTGTTTCCTCAGGGTAGGAGGGCTTTAACAGCAATCTTAGGATTCATTACTTTGTAATTGAGGTTTCTGTGCCGTCCAATGCTAAGTAAAACTTCTGAAAATATAGTAAGGAGAACTGATTAGCTGCAAACTGTAATAAGTTTGTTTTCTTTTCCCAAAATAGATTTCTGAAAGTATAATATTTCCTATAATTAGTCATATTTCCTCATATTGTTTTTAAAATTAGCTCTAAAATGAGAAAAAAAGTAAAATATTTTAGGCACCCATGTATTTGTGGAGAGAGGAGATATCACAGAGCTCAATTAAAAATTCTTAACTGTCTTTGGATATTGTTGAATGAGGCAGGACTCATTCACATGGGCTTCATTACTGAAAAGACAAAGGGAAAACTGAATGTCAAAGAAACAAACACATGCAAGTTTCTGAATTAACTGGCATCTTCAAAATTCTAAATAAATGTCTCAAAAGTTGTCATTTTGTGCAGACGAAGACACTTCAAATAATCATACATGTGAGAGTTGGATGGGAATTCAGGTATTCTGTATTGCAAATACCTCATCTCATATATATTGAAACATAGGCTCAAGAAAATAAAATATTCTGCATTCTTTACCATTAGCATTCTGAAGAAATAAGTTTTATTTAAAACTTAAATTTTTTAACAAATCAATTTTATTGATACATATTAATAAAGCATAAATCCATCCAAAGTGTACAATCAATGATACTCAGCGTAATCACATATTTGTGCATTCATCACTTCATTCTTAGAGTAATTTCATTATTCCAGTAACAATAATGATAATAAACAAATAAACCGCACTTATCACCTCTCAATCTCTCTCTGTTTTGCCTGCCATACATAGCTGCTATTGTTTCCTTCTCTCTAGTATATTTGTATTTATATTTTGTAAAAACAGTCTTATATATGCAATGTCACTTATATTAGTGTTTAACACGAGGTTTTACTGTCTTATACAGCCCTATGTTACAGTTTTTAGATTTCCTTCTAGTAATATACATGACCTTAGACTTTCTCTTTCAACCACTGTCATACCCATACAGTAGCACTGCTGGTTACAAACACCATGAATTGCTTTCATCATTTCTATTCATTTCCAATGATTTACAAAAAAACCTTTTCACCAGTTCTGCACAGATTAACCCTCAGTTTTACATTCTCTATCCTCCTTCTATTTTCTGGTGACCTACATTCTAATTATTAACTCCATGAATTTACACATTATATTTAATTCATAATAATGCAGTTATACAGCATTTGTCCTTTTGTGTCTGGCTTTCTTCACTCATCATCATGTCCTCCAGGTTCATCCATGTTGTCATATGTTTCATGACTTCATTTCCTTTTATTGCTACATAATATTCCATTGTGTGTATACACCAAAATTTGTTTATCCATTTGTCAGTTGATGGACACTTTGGTTGTTTCCAATTGCGGGCAATTGTGAATAATGCTGCTATGTACATTGATGTGCAAATGTCTGTTCGTGCCTCTGCTCTCAGTTCTTCTGGGCATATACCTAGTAAAGGTATTGGGTCACATGGCAAATCTATATTCAACATCTTTAGAACTGCTAAACAGTCATCCACAGTTGTACCATTCTACATTCCCACCAACAGTGAATAAGCACTCCTATCTCTCCACATCCTTGCCAACATTTACAGTTTTTCAACTTTTTAATAGAGGCCAGTCTAACAGGTGTGAAATGATATCTCATTATAGTTTTGATTTGCATTTTCTTAATCACTAGTGATGTTGAACAATTTTTCATGTGTTTCTTCACCGTCTGTATTCTTCTTTGGACAATTGCTTTTTCAAGATTTTTATCCATTTTTTCATCAGGTAGTTTGCCTTTTTATTTTTGAGCTGTATGATTTCTTTGTATATCATGGATATTAAACCCTTTCAGTATTTCCTGGTGATATGATCCTATGTCTAGAATCTCCTGAAAAAACCACAGCTAAGCTACTAGAACTAATAGACTAGTTCAGCAAATGGCAGGATACAAGATTAATACGCAAAAACCAATAGCGTTTCTATACACTATATATGTGTAATATGAGGAGAAAATCTGAAAAAAAATTCCATTTATAATAGTGTAGCAGTTGGGTATTATTTATGAACTCCAAAGACGATATTGCATTGTGTTTGTAAACTGGTATGTTCCCCTGGGCATATTGGATTGCATTATCGTCAGAGGTTTCACTTTTACATGATTAAATTATGCTTAGGGCTTTAATTGGGCCACATCAGTAGGCTGTTGAGTCCCGCCCCCTTAGTGAGCGAAGACTGACAGAGAAAATGACATGGCAGAGGAGTTAGTAGGGGTTTTGATCCTGAGGTCCGGGAAGTAAGCCCAGAGAGAAGCAGATATGGGAGGCAAGAGAGAATGTGAGAAAAGACGCACTAATCTGAGCGGGTATGCTTAAGTGACCATATAATCTATTGTCCAGTTCCACCCAATGTTGAAAGTAAAAGACAATGCTGTTAATAAGGACATCAGGACTCTAGATGTAGCTTGGGAATTCTTGGATAAGCAGGGATGGTTGGTCTGATCCAAGGAAGACAATCGGAAGTAGAGCGCAATGACACTGTGCCTGAGTAGCTGGGGTTACACATAGAGGCGGAGAAGAGCCCAAGCAATCAACACTTTATTGAATAAAAGTATATATTCTACTGTGAAATTAGTAAATATTTTAATAAAAATATTTTTATGAAACAATACTAATTTACTAACAACAATAGCTATTTGCATTTTACTTTTTTTTGTGAATATGGAGACAGTAGAATCAAGTGATGGAGAGGGGCAGGGAGAGAAATGAAGAGAGAATAACTTACTGCCCTATGACATAGTAATGCCAACAACAATGTGCGTGCGTGTGTGTGTGTGTGTTAAGTCAGTAACTTTTCTTCTGTGTTTTGAATTCATGGTGATAGTATATTTCTATCATTTAGCTTCTATAATTCTCTTATGCTACATAGAAGAAAAGAGAGGGGAAAATATTTTGCTTTTATTACTTAACTCTGATCCACCCCACCCCCACTGCTTGTAGTAACTAAATACTAGCCAAACATTGTTGCTACCTATAGTACATGCTTGAGTTATTGAGAAAATGGTTAGTCTAAATAAGTCATTTATATAAGTGTCCTGATAGACCTATTCAATACAAATGTTATTAGCATATTCTGACAACTGACTTGTTAGAGGGCTGGGGTTTTCAAAAGTATTGAGATCAATAGGTGAAACTGCCAGGTTTGGCAGTAAGTGAAATAACTCTCCTTATTTAATCTCCATCCATCGTAACAGTGAAATAGTAGGAAACAGGAGAAGCTAAACTGTCAAGCACAGTAGGGCCACAGTGTGACTCAGTTGAACCACTCTCTTATTTTTACTTATCACCTGGGAAAAGGAGAAGTGTTTACACCTTCAGCACCTTGAATGGATGCTCAGAAGTTATCATGCAGTACAGACAAAATGAGTATCACAAAACAGCAATTGCCTATTTTGTATCTCTTTAATGTATCAAAATGTCAATATTTGGGTAGGAAATAAAAGTCAAATTTCAAATACTTCCTTTCTAAATCAACAGTTATTCACTGTTGGAAAACACATGCTTTTTCTATGTATTTTCCTTATTAGCACAAATAACATAAACGGTAAATCTCTAATTGGATTATAAGAGAACTAACAGAAAGGGCATTGTTTTTAAATGTTACCAAGCAATACTTGAAAAGAATAAAAATTGACTCTTTACAGCCACTTTATTTCTCAAAGACTTTATAACATTGTTAAGAACCTAGTTATACCAGACTTTAGAAAGCATGCAAGGTAATTTTTGCCTAATAAGGGAGTAGGGCCAATTTATACTAAATATTAAGAGTAAAATACTGAAAAGGGCAATTGCTGTTAGCTGCTAGTCTTGGACATAGGTATCCTTCATCAATCATTGTATTGCAAAGATCTAAACCTGCTATCAGACTTGCAGGAAGCCTTTAACAGTGCAAAGCATTCCTAATCCTTTGTTCATTTTATTTTTGGAATATAGAGAAACATGCAAGATTCTGCCGCAAGACTTTAATTACTGCAAATATGCTATTTGCATGTTTAGCACCAAGCATATCATTCAAAAAACCTCAGTCTTAGGCCAGACTTTTTGTTTGTTTCTTTTTGCCAATAGGCTTTCTGAAATATTTTTCAAAGTTAAAAAAAAAAAGGTTTTAGAAATGACAGGTTAGAGAATACAGTGGATGCCAGATTATTATCCTCTTCTATGATTGGGCATATCTCCCACAATGTAGAATTGCTTTATGGACCAACTTCTTTTAAATCGTACACTGAGTAGATCACACTAACTCTCTCATATTATTCAGTTAATTCACAATCATGAACCTGCCATTTTCTACTGCCTGATACCATGCCCTGGTACACTGCACACAGCATTGCAGTCAGTCAGTGTATTCTGGGTGAATTGCATGAGAATTCAGTATGTAGTGTTTTGTCTTGCATCCTCCACTTCACTTTCAAGGGAGATTTAAAATTATGTAATAAGATTTTCAAGGATCCTTGCAGGTCTCTAAATGGACTCACCCCATATATATTTTGCAAAGTAAGTAATATTGATTTTTAATAAGAGATGACCTTTATACTCTAATGTACCGGAGATCTTTTAAGATGTTCATCCTCAAAAGAGACAGATACACTTGAAGAAGAAATTTGTTTTAACCTGTTTCAAAAAAGAAACCTTGCTATTCAATGGATGTCCTCAAGACCCTGAGTTCAAACATGTATTTTTCAGAACATGTAATCTGATAAAACTTTGTGTTCTTTTCTATTCATTGAATAATAAAAAAAAGTGAAAAGAATTTCCTAAAACATAAAGTTTTTCAGAGGAGTTATGGACTGTACATCCTATACTTTAGTATAAAAAACAAAAAAATATGGCTTAAAGACAGAGTTAAAAAATGAAATTACTCTTTTCACCTGTATTATTTCATAAACCAGAATTAACAAAAGACATGTAGGTTTAGATCATTATATATATATATATATAAATTCCCTCTATACTTTACACTCACATGTAATTCAGACAAACAATACCTAATTATTTACATGTTATTTGCAATAACTTCTTCAGTTTAGGCAGAGGAGACCTGGAGGAGATGAAGTTCCATGGCCTTCCACTTGAAGGGAGGAGGTTGCAGAGAGAAAGCCAATATGGAAGCCTGACTCTTTGGTTTAATTTGCTATCCCCAAAAGTTCTTGTGACTAGAGAGAAGAGATCATTTCCATTTTATTTTTTAAGCTTTTTATTAATTTTATTCCTTCTTGATAGTTTTGTAGAGAAACATCTTAATAAAAAATTTCCACTTGGCTTAATAAGTGGAACAACATGGGAATATTTCACTTAGGAAGTATATTTCATTTACTTCCTTACTCAGGAGTAAGGAAGCACTCTAAGGCATCATTTCTCAAACAACTATTGAAAGTACCCGCTATTTTTGTTTATTTGTTTTTATTATAATTATAATCATTGATGTCTTGTCATGTAATTACAGTAATTCAATTAAGCCTTTGGTTTTTTTAGACTATGGTGAAGTTTAGATGTGCTTTTGTAATAATATTCAGGTTAAGGAAGAAAGCACAGATATAAATTGATACACAAAATGATGCCTTTATACTAAGGAAGGCCAATTTGTGTTATAGTGTGCAATTGGTTTTTCACTAAAATTTGATTTTAAAAATATAAAAGGATTAGTTCATCACATGTTAGATGAGCTATGGGAAAGTTGAACTTAAAATATCCCATTTCATTGCAAACAGTTCCATTTCTCTCATAGTTTTGTGTAAATTTGTTTCAGCCAAATATCATGTCTTTCACTATCCATGGCCAATGAATCAACAAGGACCTTCCATTTTACTTCTTCTCAGCCATTCCTTTCTCTCCCACTTGCATTTCAGGATCACCATGATGCTAGTGCTTTGGCTTTCTCCTCCTGCCTGGACTCCTCCAATGCCCTCCTATGTTGTATACAATTGTTCAGACTCTTACCTGAAGACTGGTTTCCAAACTTGAGGCAAGGTGATCTTTTAAAAAAAATGGAAAACACTTTACATGAATCCATGGGTACAAGTCTTCAATAGCTTCTCAATGTCCTAAAGATAAAAACAATGAAATGTATCATAGACTATTATGGACACATTATCTGGGCCTTGGCTATCTCTTGGGCCTCATTTCTACCAAGTAAATAGACATACAGTGTCATAAGACTCATATTTTGCATGAAATACATTAAAATTGATTGCAATTGCACTAGGAAAAGGTAATGGTGAATATTGTAATCTGAGCAAACACTAAAAATATAATGCAGTGAGTGCACAGCCTAAATGCCATTAGATAAGTTAAAATGGAATATTAATAAATATTTTATTTATCACAAATCATGAAGTATCAAAGTAATAAAGGATTTTGAACACTGGATACAAACAGAAAATAATAGCACAATGGTAGACCTAAATCTTTGATATTAAATAATTACATTAAATGTAAATGGACAAAGCAACACACACCTAACCTTAATCCATGGATCAAAGACACAATCATAAGGTAATTTAGAAAATATTATGAAATGAATGAAAAAGAAAATATAATAGATCTACATTTTTGGAGTTAAGATAAGCAGTGTTTAGAGGGATTTTTATAGCTTTAAATATTTATATGTGAAAACAAAGTACAAAATTCAATGACCTAAGGTTCTCTAAAGGAAGCTTGAAAAAAGAAGAGCAAAGTAAACCCCAGATAATGAGAGGGAAATAAATAATAAAAGTAAGAGAAAAAACTGAGGAATTCAAATGAAAAAATAATTAGAGAAAATTAACAAAACCAAATGTTATTTCTTTGAAAAGTTCAATAAACATGATAACCAAGGATTAGACTTTCTAAGAGAAGTCATCTCCAGAATCAGGATAAACATGCATGTCTCATAGTTTATTGAAAACTCAAGGAAATCATATTTGCGCTAGAATCTTTTTTAAGGTACCACTGAACAGTAGTTATATTTGAACATGTTAATATTTCAAAATGACATTAATATACATGAGACAAGTATTTGAAATAAGTAAAATTTTGCATATTGGGGGTGAAAGTTATGTCCCTTCCTATTTATTGTCCCACACGAATTCTATAATTCTAAAACATAGGTATAGAATATTAAATTATGTTTTGAAATGATGCAAAAATATGAGTGTTCTAGTCAGGGTTCTCTCGGGAAACAGAATCAACACGAGATCTCTGTTAAAAAGATAAGATTTTATAAGAGTCTGTCACGTGACCGTGGGGATACAGAAGTCCAGGTTCCGCCGGCAGGCTGCAAGCCAGGGGCTCCGATGAAAGACTGATGAAGGGTCCTCGATGAGTTCCTGGGAGAAGTTCGCTGTCAAACGACGAGCTGGGAAATTCTCTCCGAATGTTGAAATCAGTTCCCTTTTATAAGCAGTCAAGTGAATGGATAACAGAGTCATCCATTCTTCATCCAATCTTGCTGATTGATGCAGATGCAATTAGCCCCAGGCTTGCTGGACCCAACAGCTGGGCACAATTACCTGGCCGAGTTGACACATTAGCCTAGCCATCACAATGAGAATGTCTTTTAATTTTTTCTGCTGTTTGTAACTATAAGCCAAGCAATCATTATCCACAAGTAAGGTCTTGCTACAATCAGTTCTGGAAAAACAATAAGAAAATAACATATCCAGGATAGTAGAAAAGGGTAGACTCAAGGAGTACAACTAAGAGCACTTGCCACATGTCCCAAAGGAACTTTTAAGTTAAAGGGGGGTGCAAATTAAAAGCTCACCAAGATTAAAACAAAAAAGGCCAATGTGCTAAAAAAAAAAATGGAGAGTCAAATATATAAATCATGAGATATTTCAACTAAATTTTCGTTGGCTGGACATTTCTAAAGAATCTTGCTGATCTGGCTCTTCCTACTTGTATCTTCACACAACTTAAAGGTGCTACTTGACAATGATCCTTTTGTTGTTCATACCACCAGTGAGATGATTAGAAAGTAGAAAATGCATCTTAGTATAAAATGAACTGTTGCTTTCTCATGTTTCTTGTGCTAGAAGCATATGGAAATGCTATTGAGGGGCATTGAAAATCCTTTAAAGAAAGACTGAGAAAGTATATTTTTGCAAATACTAACTCAACTCTACATTAAGCTCAAGTTCAGCTACATCATAATTCTTATTTCTATGGGTGTGATTTTTATTAGTTTGGATTGCATATCCTTTTATAACCCTCCGAAGGATACCAGAAATCAGCTATCAGGAGCTTGATAGTTGAAAATGGAAAGAGTGCTTTTGACAGATTCCTCTTAGTAAAGATTTTTTAAAATGTTGTAATTAAAAAAAAAAGACATTTCAAAATGCATGTTTCAGGCATCATCCATTACAAGCACTATATTGTTAAAGCCTTTGGAGACAATACTGAGTTTTAACAGAGAAAACACTTATTATTTGTACAAAATTTATGTGGAAATAAGAATAGATCAATTTGTTTCTTGCACAGTCAATTCACTTTTTAAATAAATTTTTGAGTAAACAAATATCAATTTATATGCCTTGGGTGCGATAAAAAATGAGTTCACTGTCTTTGATAGTTCCTGTCCCTAATATCTGATATATAGGGAGAAACATTATTATTTAAGAAATAGAAAAATTAATTAAATGGACACTATCATTATGCCACAGTGAAACTTTGAAAAATAAGTAACTCTCCAGTGAAGACTACAGCTGTCATTCTCCTCTAATCCACCGTGTCTGGCCATCCTAACCATTTTTAGGATTTTATGTACTCATACCATCTTGGCCAATGAGTACAAACCCTAGAGGCAGATTGCAGGCTTAGAACTTTCCTGAATGCCAAAAATATGACTAAACCCTCTGCTTATCAAAACATTTTGAGGTAACCTTCCTTCCTAAAATTCATCTATAAAATATTACTTGTTGAAATTGTACAGGGGTTTTGGTTTTCTGTTTCTCTGGAAATTCCTGAGGAAAAGAAGGGCCCCGATTATGAAATATTGATGACAATATAAAAGAACAAACTCTGATTTCCAGGCTCCTTAAATTAAATTCTGCTGCTATTTTTTTCTCCTATCTATGGACAAGACTTAGATGCATGATGAATTGTGGAGATTTATGCCAAATTCCTACCATGTTAGTTTCTTCAGCATGGATCCTGTTAATAATCGCCTCATCTTTAATATGGCCAAATCAACCATTGACAAATCAGTTTTCTCAGGTGCCAGAAAAAAACCTGATTAAGTATTAAAATCAAGACCACTGTTCTGCTAAAGAAAAGGCAGAAACTAAATTCTATGCAATGGCAGCTTTATTCAATCAAATGTTTCAGGTAATATCAAATGATTATATCAATTGAGCAATCACAGGAAAGAAGAGTAATTAATTAAAGACATAGGAAGAATGAAAGTGTATACAACCAGTACCAAATTGGGGAAAAACACATCTGCACTCTCACTTGGCTGGGGAGCCCCTTTGTAGATAATCAGAGTCCCGATTGGAAAAACGGTCCCAGGCAGAGCATCCCCTCATGTGTGAGACTCTGACTGGCAGCTTGGGGACTATACCTTTTAAGGGGTTCTGAACCCAGAACTCCAATGAGTCTTGCAACTCGTGTGGAACGCCCTCATCTAAAGTAACTGAATCCATCCAGCAGGGGGTGGCCAGCCTTCCACAGGAGAGATGTGGTGTCTGGAGGGGTCTTTGTTCTATTCTATTTATGGTACACTGAACAGGAACATAAGGGTTTTTAGCTTTCAGTTTTACAGGAGATAGAAACAGGATGTGTAAATATCACGTCTGATGACTTGCTCCTATTAAACATTTGTTTTTGGGTAATAGATGATGGAGTTGCCTGCATAGCAGCGTTATAACATTCCAAAGGACAAAGGACAAGTTAATCATTCACAGTTCTAGGCTAAAACAGCAGAGAATATTGATTAGAAAGCTTATCAATTCACAATTCTTAATAATAACTTTCTTATCGTATATCAAACATTCAAATCTGTTCCTTCAAAATTGCCATCATCTCAGATCAGGATTGAAGTCTGTCCATAGCCTTGGGATGTCCTTCATTTTGCTACACTTCTGGGGAAAGAGATTTCTTTTGTCTATTTTATTGATTTAAAAAAAATAATCTTCTTTGCTACCACTTGCATTACTCTCTTTAAATTATTCTGAATGAATCTCACCCTTCCTGGTTGATGATGATATTACATTGTACCTAATATGTGCTCTCTATCAGGGATTCTTAATCCTTTTGGTTTCAGGACCCCTTTTCTTTCTTACAAATTAAGGACCCCAAAGAGCTTTTGTTAATGTTGATTATATTATCATTATGTACTCTATTATAAAATTAGAGCTACCAATTTAAAAAATATTTATTAATTTATTTTAAAACGGGAATAATAAGCCTATTACTGTTAAGATAAACCATATATTTTATGAATAATAGCTATTTTTATAAAAAACAGTGAGGTTAGCATTATTTAAAATTTTTAACAAATCTCTTTAATGTCTGAAAATAAAAAATAGATGGATTATCATATCTGCTTCCTCATGCAATCTCTTATAATATATTATGTTGACTGATATATTTTAAGACAATCTGGCCTCATACTGTTATGTAATTTAGAAGGAGCAAAATATTTTAAAGTCTCCTTTTAGGTAATTGTGAACTTTCTTATCTGATACCACAGCTAACCTCAAAAATGGTAGTATTTTTTACATGTGTTATTTTGAAATTATTTTACATTTTCAGAAGAGTAACAAGGTAATATTTTAGTAGCAATCTCAAATTTGAATATATATTAATGAACTTTTGAATTCTGTATCATTAAAAGTCATTGGTCTCCCTTGCACTGTGAAAATATTTTTTGCCTATGCATGGCCTTGTAACATCATATGTTGAGCAGTTGAGAAATACTGATTTACTGAGCCATGCAAATTATTTTTCAATCTGGCATAATTCATTGTACAAAACAAAATATTATACTCATTAATTATCACCGACAATCTCATCAGAAACCTCTTTTAGAAATTTTTTTCAAAATTCTAATTTTCACTTAAAAATGATTTCATCTTTGGCAACTTATAATTTTATTTCTTCTCTCTGAAGTTAGATGCTCGTTTTCTTATATTTGAGATATCATCTGCTAAGCACCTAAACTGGATAACCAAAGTTTACCTCTTAATCACTTTGTCAAGCAAAATTGATGTTTTATGAATATCATAGCTAGTTAATCCCACAATGAAATGAGGGCATTTCATCTCTAAAGATGTAAAGTTCTTATATGACATTGATTTTTGCTTTATAATCAATCCATTCTCAATATCATACTATATGTTAGTTTTCTTTGTGTTTAAACCTGACTTTATTTAGCTGATTATTTTTTACGAAAGATTTTAATTGCTTACACATTTCTTACTAAAATTTAATATATCTTCATTATAAGTTCAAATGTACCTGTCTTCTCAAATTATATATATTTGTATATATGGCATTGAATTTCTTTGTATTTCCCAAGATCACCCTCATGAAACCTCCAATTTACTTTACAATTTGGATTAATACTATTCAGTCCTGATAAAGATGAACTACCTTGTGGATCAGAATTCTTAATCATTCTTGGCTATCTTCTAAAATTTAAGGAATTTTATTAGAAAGCCTGTGTAGGAAGTAAAATTTTAATGTTATCATGTGTAATGATTATGCAAATTTGAAAATGTTTTTATTTCACCCTCACACTTATATGAACAAGTAGATGTGATATAATTCTTGGTTCTAAATTATTATTTAATTATTAAATTAGTAAATAAAGAATTATTACACCCTTGATTCATTGTCTTCCAGTTTCTAGTGGTGTGGGTGAGTAGGCTGACTGCAGATGTACTCTCATTCTTTGTTATATCTTTTGTGTATCTATAATTTTGGGAATACACATGATTCCCTCATTTTATTTATTTATTTTTTTTTGAGGTACTGGGGACCTGAGCTTGAACCCAGTACCTCGTATGTGGGAAGCTGGCACTCAACCACTAAGCCATATCAGCTCCCCTGAGTTGGTTTTTCATTTGTTTTGCTTGTTGGTCATTTTTTGTTTTTTTTCAGGAGGCACAAGGAGCCAAACCTGTGACTTCCCATGTGGGAGATGGGAGCTCAACTGCTTGAGCCACATCTGCTTCCCCTGCTCACTTTTAATGTTTCTCTAGAAGGACTCTCAGAACTCAGCAAAGAACTTATAGTCAGGGTTACAGTTTATTACAGTCTAAGGATACAAATTAAAATCATCAATGGATAAAAATGCATAAGGCCAAGTTCAGGAGACAAGCATCCAGCTGTTCACTCTCAGTGGAGTCATATGGATAATACCTAATTCATCCTGCAACAGTGTGTGACAACAGACATAGGATATTGCCAAACCAGGAAAGATCATCCAAGCCTTGGCATCCAGGGATTTTACTGGGGGTTGGTCTTGTAGGTATGGCTGACCACCTCTTTGATTGACATTCCATCTCTTCCCCTCCAGAGGACAAGCTGATATTGCATGGCTCAATGTCCTCCCAATAAATCACATTGTTAGCGCTCCTTTATTATTATATTGGAAAATAATGTTCACTATTGTGGCAGTTTGATATTATTTATGAATTCCAAAAATATATATTGATTATGTTTGTAAACTGGTGTTTTCCTCTGGGTGTGATAACACTTTGATTATATTAGAGTTGGCTGAGACATCTGATTAAATTATGTTAAGGTTAAGGCTTTGATTCAACCATGTCATTAGAGTGTGACAGCATTGAGTCCCAGCCCCCTTGGTGGGGTGATAAATCAGACTCTCACATGGAAGTAGATACACAGAGAAGATACACGGAGGATCCTGTGGCCCCGTTAACAGGGATGAAACTGATAGTTTACAGCTGACCTTGTGAAGAGAACAGAACAGCTGAGAAGCCCTGAGAGACTACAGCTGAGATTGGAAGAAGCTAGACCCATGGAGCCTTAAGAGGGAAGAGAAAGGCTGAACCCTCGCAGACATTGCCCGCCATCTTGCTTCAACATGTGGCCAATGACCTTGGGTGAGAAAGTACCTTTATGGTAACTTGACTTGGGCTCTTTAGTGTGTTGTGACTGTAAGCTTCTACACCAAATAAATAGCCTTTATAAAAGCCAGCAGAGTTTTGGTACTTTGTATCAGCACCCCTTTGGCTGACAAATAAAACTATGCTATGTAATGTTCCATTTCCATATGATTTTAAGAATTAGTGTGTCAATTTCCCTATACATTGAATGTATAGTTCAGTGTATAGGGAATTGGTATCTTTATGATACTGAGTTTTTTAGTCAAATGAACAGTTTATATCTACATTGATAGGTCCTCTTTAATTTCTTTCAGCATATTTTGTAGTGCTCTTTGTATAGTTCTTTCGCTTCATTTGTCAGACAGAGCTCTAATTTATTT
>PVKH010000035.1:0-57153 GCA_004027955.1 Chaetophractus vellerosus | reverse complement strand
ATTTGTTTTCTTCTGCTTGTGGGTGAGCGTGAACATGCCATTTACAGCTAGAACTCGGCCTCTTATTTCAGTGAGAGTCGATGCCATTTTCCAGGTGTTCCCACCTTCTCTTCTTCTCTCATCCCAATATACCAGGCCTTCTTAACAAGGGGTGATTGAGCTTGAATTTAAATTCAAAAAAACATTATTCTTGTGGGGACATGTTGGTGCAGGAATGATATATTTATTAAATAATACACAGTCTACTGTGGACTTAGTCAGGGATCTGTGGTTTTCAACTGACTGGCAATGGGGTCCATGGAACAAAAGTGAATAAGAAACCTGGCCATATATTAACAGTTTTATCTCCCAATTGACTGACACTGCTATTTGTGTATGCATTTTAGCTCACTGAATTGAAAAGATTAAAATTATTTCTAAACCTCATTATAAAATCAATTATTGGCACAATCTTCTATTGAAATATATATTCAGTTTGAGAGGTATAAATGAAACTCTGGATTCCTATGAATGTTGATTTAGAGTGGGGGATACTATATCTGCCTTCTGGCTAATCCACAAATATTTGACAATTACTAGGTGTGAATCATTGGGTTAGGTCCGCAGTAATTACAAAAACCTATGGTAATCTTTCCCCCATGGTGAATCCCCCTTCTACAAAATTTAATCATGCTGAGATTTAATGAATTACCCCTGCTGGTTTTCACTGGTGTTGCCTGGAGCTTATGCTGTTATCTGCATTAGCTGAAAAATGGGGAAAGTTACCTCTGCCTCTTTCCACCTCTCTCCTTCCCTTTTTTTCTCCCTCTTTCCTTTTGCCTCTCTTTCTATCTCAATTGGTTTTGAAGAATGAAGACTTGGGAGGCATAATAAGGGTTTCAACAAAGATTTGTGTTGCATGAGAATTTCCCTTATCGAGGTGGGCTCTGTATTTTCTAAAAGATTAGAACTAAAAAAAGCTTGGAGTCAACAAAGGAGGGAACCAGCCACATCTGGCAGAGCTGGGAAGGGAGGTGGAGAACAGACTCTGGGTTGGGGGTGGGGGTAGTGATAATTAGCAAAGATGGCTCCTAGTACACAAGTGTATGTAAGTGTACACAAGTGTACATAAACCAGCAAGGAAGGGGAATGGATGTAGCTCAAATGGTTGACTGCCCACTTCCCATGCACGAGGTTCCTGGGTTTGATCCCCGGTATCTCCAAGAGGCAAAACAAACAAACAAATGAAAAAACCAACTCTCAGTGAGGAGTGAATGTAGCTCAGTGGTGGAGTGCCTGCTTCCGATGTTTGAGGTCCTAGGTTCAGTACCCCGTAACGCCTAAAAACATAAAATAAAAAAGTAAACCAGCAAGGAAGCACAATGAGAACTGTTCCCAAATCCCTGTGCTTAATGCAGCTGTTCCCAAGCTGTAACAAAGCATTTCAAATGCCACTGCACCTGATGCAAACTCAACCCCAACTTTTATCAAAGGAAACATGGGATATCTGTAAAACTTTTGATGCTTTAATGAGACTATGAATCAATAAAAGAAACTAAATAGCTTACACTTATTGTGCCTTATGGAAACTTTGGAATGAGGTTGTAACTTATTTTTCAGGTTTTATTCTGATGGATGAATACAGTTTTAAAAATTTGTAAACTCCAAAAAGGGTTTGGTTGAAGGAGTCAAAGGTGTTGAGTAATGACCATTATCAGAAACTAGATTTCTAACTCTTACTTGGAGGCAAATCAATCTCAAAGAGCCAATAGCATCTTCAGCAATGCTGAAAAGAATCAACATGTTTGGAAACTTGAAATAGAGCAGATTTTAGAAACAAGAATGGTTTTTGGTCTAAACTTCAGAATTGAGGATGTCACAGTAGAAATTTATCAGGCTTCATGAATAAAATTTGATTTTTGAATTTATGCAACAAATATTTGAGTACTTCCCATGTGCCAAGCACATAGTTGCTAGATGATTCACTACAATCTTAGAAAGATGTGCAATGAAGCCTTGACCAAGATTGTTTATGTTTTGCTTTGTTTTGTTTTTCTTTTACCAAAATCGTGGGGAAAATCATTTCAGCAGAGTACAAAGCATTGTGTGGAAACATTCGAATGGGCTCGGTAGGCAATGAGCCTAGTGGAGCACATACGTAGGAGAAGCCAAGAGTCCTCCTCTCTGTGATGACTCACTGGGCTTTCTTTTCTCCTCTCCCCAGTCATTCTGAAACCCATGATCATAAATGCAGCAGTAGTACTTCAGAGTCAAAGATAATTGTAAATTAATCACATAATATCCATTACCAATTTAAGATATTTAAAATGCCATTGTTATTCATGGTTTACTGTGATGTCTTCATTTTAGTGAAGTAAAAGGAAATTTAACAGAGTTAAAATGTTTCCCTTTAAACTTACTCTTATATGGTGATTTCCTATCACTGGGGTTCTAAAGAATTCTCCCCCCAGTCATTGTATGGAATTACTCAAAATGGCTTCAGACCTGCACTGTCCAGTATGGAAGCCACTAGGCATGTATGGCTAAATTTAAATTAATTAAAATTAAATAAATTACATTTCAAGTGTTCAACAGTCACATAAGACCAGTGGCTGCTGTATTGGATTGCACAGATACTGAACATTTCTATCATCTAAGAAAGCTCTGTTGGACAGCCTAGACTTAGAATTACCTCCAAGGTGCTTGGCAAGAGCTATTAGGTATAGCACAACTTAAAAGCCTATATTACAAGTGTCAGATGACTGTTGAGGTTATTGAGTACTTTAGGAATCAGAAGAGAGTATAAACTGTGACTGAAGTGATCACAGGAAGATTTGAAGAAAAGTTAGGGTTTGAGTTGCATACAGAAGGATGGTGAGGATTTGCGCTAGCAGGAAATGACAAAGGTATTCCAGATAATGGACAAAACAAAACAACATATAAATGCCAAATAATTTAAGATGTATTGAAGGCAGTGAGGTGAGAATCCATGTTTGGAAAAGTCATTTGAAATATTAGTGGGTCTTTGAATACCAAGATGAGTGACATGATGAAACATAGTTTTAGAAAGATGTTAAAAATAATTGGAAATTTTCTGAGGTCTGTTTTCTTTGGAAGATGTATCAGCAAGGCTACTGTTAGTTCAAACAGTGCTTCAAATGTGAATTAGAAAGGGCTTCTCTGAATATTAGTAAGAATATTTGAATTTAGTGTATTTTCAGTATGTCTATAACAATGAAAAACAAATATAAAATCATTCTTGTGTAAATTATACATATCAAAATATTAAACATAAAATAATAGAAATTGAAATTTTAATCATCATAATTAGGAACTCAGAGTTACAAGATATAATGTTATAAAGTAATTACACACCTTACTTTCATAGGAAACAAAATTCATTATGACTGCTTCAGTGCTCACCTATGTTATTTTTTATAAAATTGTTATAATGTTTAATGGTCTTTCTTGAGGCGTTCTTTAAAAACAAACAAATACAAAGGGCTTTGGGGCTCAGCAGCTGGCCTACATCAAGCTTCATTGCAACCAACCAATCTTGAGCTGACATGCCAAGGTTTCATATAAACCAACCACTCATTCATTTTCTCTTGTGAAATTTTGTGGCTTTTGCTCTTAAGTTCTGCCCTTGTCTTTGTTTTTCCTTCTATGTGAATTAATCCTCAATATTTTAAACCGACTGTGAAAGAGTTATTCTTTGATAGTTAATCTAAAGACTTCTTCCTATAGGGTTTAACCCCACTGTGTTAAATCAGATTTTCCCTGACTTGTCAGAAACCACAGTAGAGCAACTCATTCATCTCAGTCATTATTTGTCCTTGAGCAGGGTCATCAGAATTCTTCAAATTAAATGACACCAAGAATATTGAAAAGACCATGACTTTTTATCATAAACCTAGTTTTTGAAGATGATATTGCTATCTACAAAATGAAAAATTAATTTTTTTTGAAATTTATTTTCAGACTGTGGGCTGATAGGGTTGAAGTGAAAATATGTCTTCCTTTTTCTGTGTTGGAGAAATTGACATCAATGTCAAGACACTTGCAGTTTGTTTGGCATCAATGATATCGACTTTGTAAATATTATCAATCATTTTATTTTTTAAAATACTGAATCACATTGTACTTTAATGGACATTATGTACATTGAATTTTGGTTCATGCATTATTTTACTTAAATCATCGTGCCAAACTAGTACTTAGAAAATAAATTTCAAAAAACAGTTTTAATATAGTTTTGGTGTATGTTCTATAATTTACATCTTTAATATTACCAACACTTTCCATAAGAGCATCACAAACTGCCTCTCATTGAGTTTTTTTTCATTTTTTTTTCATTTGTTGAAGTATATCACTCATACATAAACATACATAAACAATAGGTATATAGTAATAGTTATGAACTTACAAAACTAAGATACATAACATCATACAGGGCTCTCATATCTCACCCTACCACCAATACTTTGAATTGTTGTGAAATATTTTTAACTAATGATTAAAGAGCATACTCAAAATATTACTACTAACCAAAGTATCTTATATTTGATGTATTTCCCCCAACCCACCCTATTATTATTATTATTAGTGGTAGTATATCATTTATACATGAACATACGTAAACAATAAGTGTATAGTAAATGTTGTGAATTTACAAAGCAAACAGGGGTCCCATACATCAACTCATCACCAACATCTTCCATTGTAGTGAGATGTTTGTTACAATTTATGAAAGAATATTGTCAAAATCTTACTACTAACTATAATCCTTATCTTACATTTGGTGTATTTACCCCCAACCTACCCTATTATTATTTTTTAAACATATTTTTATGACAGAAGTTGTAAACTTACAAAAAAATCGTGCACATGTGCAAAATTCCCATACAACACCCCTCTATCAACACACCACACCATGGTGGAACATTTGCTACAGATTATGAGATAATATCATCAGATTATTACCAAGTCCATAGCATACACTTGGCATACTTTTTCCATACTCCATCATTATCATCACAGTACATCTTTGGCATAGATGCACGAATATTATATTATTACTGTTAACCACAGTCCATAGGTCACTCCAGTTATATTTTTCCCATGCTTCTCCACATTCCCACCACCCTGCAATAGTGATGTACAACTGCTCTAGGTCACAAAGGACACTCTTACATCTGTGCCATCAACCACAATTCTCATCCACCTCTGGGTTTACTGTGCTATTCAGTCCCTAGATTATTCTCTAGCTTTCTGTTAATTGGTGTTTACATCCCTAGATTACCATTTTAAGCCACATTCCCATTTATAAAACAGCTGTTACTCATTATAATGTGTTACCATCAACTCTATATATTTCCACACTTTTACAGTAAAGTTAATTAAAACTATTATATACATTAAACATCAGCAGTCCATCTCAGTCCTCCTCTTATCTCCTTTAAGAATCCACCACCTCCCACCAGGTCTTGAAGATATTTTCCTACATTTTCTTCTAGAAGTTTTATAGTTCTTGCTTTTATATTTAGGTTTTTGTTCCATTTTGAGTTAATTTTTGTATAAGGTGTGAGATAGGGGTCCTCTTTCCTTCTTTTGGCTATGGATATCCAGTTCTTCCAGCACCATTTGTTGAATGGACTGCTCTGCTTGAACTGGGTGGGTTTGACAGGCTTGTCAAAAATCACTTGACTCTAGATGTGAGGGTCTGTTTCTGAACCGTCAATTGGGTTCCATTGGTCAATGTGTGTCTTTATGCCAGTACCATGCTGTTTTTACCACTGTAGCTTGGTAATATGATTTCAAGTCCTTTCTAAGATGTTTCTGGTTATTCAGGACCCCTTACCCTTTCAAATAAATTTGATAATCACGTTTTCCATTTATTTGAAAATGCTGGTAGAATTTTTATCAGGATCGCATTGAATCTGTATATCCATTTGAGTAGAATTGACATCTTAATAATATTTAGTCTTCCAACCCATGAGCATGGAATATTCTTCCAATTATTTAGGTCTTTTTAAATTTCTTTTAACAATGAGTTGTAGTTTTCTGAATACAAGTGCTTTACATCATTGGTTATGTTTATTCCTGAATATTTGGCTTTTATCTGTTATATTTTATTTTCACCATTCTTTTGACACTTTTAGTTACTTTTATTGACATAATCTTCACATCTAGACTCTCTTCCAAGCCTCTTTCTCCTGTCTTTTCTTTTTAGGCTGTAGCACACCCTTTAGTGGTTCCTACAAAGCTGGTCTCTTGGTTAAAAATTCTGTCAGTTTCTGTTTATCTGTGAATATTCTAAACTCACCCTCATTTTTGAAAGACACTTTTGCCAGATATAAGATTCTTGTCTGGAAGTTTTTCTCTTGCAGTATTTAAATATATCATAACACTGTCTTCTTGCCTCCATGGTTTCTGATGATAAATCAGCACTTAATCTTATTGGGTAGCTCTTATATATTATGCATTACTTTTCTCTTGCTGCTCTCAGAATTCTCTCTTTGTCTTTGGCATTTGACATTCTGATTAGTATGTGTCTCAGAGTTGGTCTGTTCAGATTTATTCTGATGGGAGTACATGGTGCTTCTTGGGAAATTTTCAATAAGTTTGGGAAATTTTCTACCATCATTTCTTCAAATATTCCTTCTGCCCTTTTCCCATCTCTTCTTCTTCTGGGACACCCATGACACATATGTTTGCATGTCTCTTACTGTCATTTAGTTCCCTGAGACCCTGTTCAATTTTTTCCATTCTTTTCTCCATCTATTCTTTTGTATGTTTGTCTTCAGAGGCCATTTCTTCAAGCTCACCAATCCTTTCTTCTGCCTCCTCAAATTTACTATTATATGATTCCAGGGTATTTTTCATTTCATTTATTGCAACTTCATTCCCATAAGATCTGCTATTTTTCTATGTATTTTTTCAAATTCCTCTTTGTGCTCATCCAATGTCTTCTTAATATCCTTAATCTCTTTAGCCATCTCATTGAATTTGTTAAGGAGATTTGTTTGAACATCTATGATTAGTTGTCTCAACTCCTTTATGTCATCTGGGGGCTTATCTTGTTCCTTTAACTGGGCCATATCTTCCTGTTTCTTGGTGTGGGTTGTAATTTTTTGTTGGTGTCTTGGCCTCTGGCTTACTAGATGTATTTATTCTGGGTACAGTTTCTCTCTTTAGTTTAGGGCTTTCTTGCCCTTTCTCCCTTGCTGGTTGTATAGTATGAGCCAAGGATGTAGTTGATCCTGTAAGCTGTGGAGGTTCAAGCTGCCCTCATTTCCCCAAGGACCAATGAAGCTTCACCCAACTTTATCTTTTGCCAGGGGTAGGGACAGAGCCACAGCCATGTGTAATAATCCAAGTCATGCAGAGAGACTGATGAAGCTTCAAGCCCTTTTCTCCCTTGCCTAGGGCAGGGATGGAGCTACAGGTGTGGGCAGCAATTTTTGCTGTGAGCATCCAAAATGACTGTAGTTGCTCCAGTAGACTTCCAGCTATTCAGTCTGTGCCTGCCAGATGCACCTGCAGTTACCTGGAGAGGCTGGTGCAGGGCCTGCCAGCTTCCTCCCTGCTAGAGGTGGGGCAGCTTGCACTGCCAGAGTAGGATGATCACTGGCCACCACTGTGTGGCATATATTTTCTCAGAAAGGCTGGTGCAGGTCCCCCCAGCTTCCTCCCTGCCGGAGGTGGGGCTGGGGCTTATGCGAGAGCTGCAATCTGATCTGGATGGAAAGAAGCCCGTCCCTACCAGCACTGTGATTTTCAGTCTGCCCTTCTTCCCCTCATGCCAGAGATGGAGTTAAAATGGTGGCTACCGGCCTTTTTCTGACTTGGACAGGTTCAGACTTTAGCTGTTCTTAGGATTATACTTTAGCCTGCTGAATTTACTAATCAGTAGCTGAAGTTGGTGCCCAATTGTCTTTTCCTCCCCCATTTTGTGGAAGTGGAGCTTCCAATTCCAGCCACGGAAAAGCTCCTGAGGATGGGCACTGGCCTACAGGGTGTGGAATACTCTAACTTATGAATCTTCTCTGCAAATGGACAGTCTCCTTGTTCCATTCTTACTCTGCCACCATCTTACTGGTTCAAAATTCTAATTGAGTTTTTGTTTTGTTTTGTTTTGTTTTCTTTAGTGTTTTTCTAATTGAGTTTTAAATGATATAATGGCAAGGATTTGACTTTTTCATTGTGGATTCTGCAATGTTTTCAAATTTGCATTTGGTAAGTAAGGTTTCAAATATTTCTGTATTTTGTTTAAGCCAAAGAGTAGTAGTTACATAGCACTTCATGTCTAAAACGAAAAAAAAAAAAGGAAAAAGAAAAAGAAAAATGAAAACAATGATATTAAGAGAGTTTTGCTTCAGCATTTGCTACCAAGTGTGAATATACAGATCAAGAATTTAAAATACCTTAGGATTTTTTTCAAGGATCTTTATAGTAAATCATTATGTTTATCATGTTTACAAGTTGAGGCACTGTAGTAACTTTGACTTCTAAAAATTTTTTGGTCTAGTTCATAATTTTGCACATAGATTACTAAATATACATATAACACTTTTCCAGAATCTACTTTGTATTTCATCCTCTAATGTGCATTATTTTCAATGTTGGTATTCTGCATAAAATTTCTGCCACAATGCTCTGAAATTTGGCTTTGATTTCTGTTAATGAAGAAAATTCCCATTATCATGCACATAACATTTCTTGGATGATTTTCTGGATGCTTGGCAACACTTTGCCAAAAACGGAATCATGTATTATGAGCCCCAAAACAGCACACCAGTATTTTTCTGACTAGTATTTTTATCCTTAATAATTATCTTTGTAAATAAGGTTTTCATTTAAAGGTTATACAATTATTGGGGACTATTTCCCTTCATTCATGTTTAGTAATTTTTAATATAAATGCTGCCAGCAGTTGCATACTCATTCTCAATCTTCAGTTGAGATTTTTCTATTCTCTGAGTTTGCAATATGAACAACATGCAGACTCATTGGAGATAGAATAAACCAACCAGGATCTAATGGCTTTTTCACCATTTTGAAGAATTTGTGTCCAGTAAATTTCTGAAAGCTTCTATGAGTACTGTGTTTTGGAAAACTAAAATTTCTTACTTATCCAGGTTATGCACCTGGATCAGCAGATTCTGAATTAGTTCTTTGTGATTTTTCTCTTCTGGTTTTTCAATAATACTGGTTTTCATGGAGACATTCAGTAAATTCACCTATGCTCCATCAATGCTCTGAGGCCACATGCTACTCACACTAGGAATTCTGAAGTACTTTAACTTATTTTTCTTTGTATCAATTTTCTCCAAACTTTTATTCAATCATCATAATAGTTGTATTTCTTTCATGCAGGCTGTTTTCAAAAACTTTTTTTTTAAATTCTGAAATCTATTTAGCATTTTATCATTTAAAACAATTTCAAATTTATGATAATTGCTAAATGTTAAAGGGAGTTAATTTTGGTACTGACAATTTTTGTAACAACAAATAAACTATATCATTTAAATTAGTGGGTCATTACATGTTAATTTCTAATTTATATCTGTATACTACATTGGGGGTTATTAATGGCACATGGATATTGGTTATTGCATAGTTACTCATACCATAATTAAAATACTTGTACATTTAAATTGAGAACTCAGTAATACCATTCTGGCACAGTAAACAAATAGCAAATGAAATGAAGTAAAATATAGAATTCCAAATTTAACCATGCACTAATATTAATGGGGAGTTTTAAAAATTAGATATTTACTGATATCTAAGTATATCAGCTATAAAAAACATCTTATTTAGAGGCACAGAATATTTTTAGATGTTGTCAGATGAGCAAGTACTTTCAATTATCAAACACTCCTCTTTCATAAATTAATGTGGCATGATATATGTCTGTCTTGTTAGAATAACACACTTTATTCTCTTTGGTTATAAAATTGTCATAATATATTGATTTTGCAGATCAGTCTCTTTACTTCTATCAGAAAATTGTCAATATAAAAAAAGAAATAGCCCAAATTTGAAATCAACAGTCAGAGTAAAAAACTGAATTTTTTTAATTGAAAAGATATTTGTGATATGAATAGTGTTGCCTTTGATGAGGTGGACTTGTATAGTACACAACCTGAACAATTGACCATGACATCCCAATGAACTGGATCTGCCCCTCAATTAAAGCTGTGAATGACTGGCAGCAAGTTTATACAATGTGTTCTTGCTCCTTTGACCAAAATTGGTTGGAATTGAGATGAGCAACTGACTTAAGCAGGCTGATCACAGTCTCTTTCTTAGAAACGTACAACAGGGACCAAGAGGGCATTAGCCTCTTTGGGTAAGTGTACCAGAAACATTGAAAAATCAGGAGATGTTAGTAGCCATGCTTCACATAGTGAACAGAAAGAGCAGTGGAACCTGGTCTGCAGAGAGTGTGGGAAAATGCAAAGAGAGTCCTGATGTTGTTCCAGTGCCTGGTTCCAGGTCATATCAGAGGCTTGGCTGTGTCTTTAACTCTGGGTCACAGAAAAAAATACTCTGTTCACTGGCAGAGATGCCTGGAAATTAAAAACTATCTCTATATGTTTTTCTGAAACATTTGAGTGCTGCCTCTTGGTTATGAAATATAAAATGACAACGCAGTCAAAGCCATGGAGAAAGAAATAGAACATCCTGTGGCCCAAGTAAGGTGGCCCCTCCTATGTACTGCCCCATGATTCACAGAGCTAAGTGCTGGCCAGGAATGGCAGAGAAGCAAGACACCCCATGGAAGAAAGGGGTAGGGACTGCAGCCCCTTCCCTTTTGATGTTTAGCATAACTAAAACCTTTCTGGTGGTTCCACCTGAGGTCCACTGTCAAGAAAGGATCACAGAAGCCCCCAAAAGGAAGGAAGCAAGAGTCTGTACTACTGCCCAGATAGCAGGTCCAGTCTCTGAAAATACTCTCGGGCATAGCATGGTTTGGGGCTGGATGTTACTCTAAGCCAGGGGTTCTTAACCAGGGGTCCATGGAACCCCAGGGGGTCTGTGGAAAGATTTCAGGGGGAACATGTGCTTGAATTGAATATTCACAAAACATTATTCTTGTGGGGCCGTGTTGGTGGGGCTGTGATATATTTATTAAATAATACACAGTATAGTGTGGACTTAGTAAAGGGTCTGTGTTTTTCACCTGACTGGCAAAGGGGTCCATGGAACAAAAAAGTTTAAGAACCCCTGCCCTAGGGCTATGTACTCCAGTACCATGGCTTCACTTGGGAGCAATGTTTGAGGATATGACCATAAACAAAAAATTGATTTCTTACCTTGAGGATCCAAGTTTGGAGCCAAGCTGCTACCTGTAGGGGAGCTGGATTACTGCAGCACTGAGGTGGGCAAAGGTACATTGGTTGTGCAGATCCAACAGCTGTGACACTGTTGATAGTGACACAAGGTGGTTTGGTCTGCTAAAAGCTGCCAGAAGCAATATATCAGAAATGGGTTGGCTTTTACAAGATTTATTAGCTTAAAAGCCTACAGTTCCAAGGCTGAGAAAAGTATCCAAATCAAGGAATCATCAGGTGACACTCTCTCTCCCTGAAGACTGGCTGCTGATCATAAAGCACATGGTGACACCTGCCAGTCTCTGCCTTCTCCTCCAGGCTCCATTGCTTTCAGCTTCTGGCTGCTCCGTCTGTGGCTTTCTCTTTCAGCTTCTGTGGGGCTCCTCTCTGAGCTCCTGTGTCTTTCTCCATATTCATTCCATTTATACAGGACAACAGTAAGAGGATTAAGATCCACCCTGGGCCACACCTTACTGAAGTAACCTAATCAAAAGAAGATTCCACCTATACTAGGTTTACACCCACAGGGCCAGATGATCTCTGAGGACATGCTCTTTTCTGGGACCCATTAAAGCCTCAAACTACAGCACAGTGTATGGTGCAGAATGGATCTGACTCCCCAACTTTCCCTTTGTCTGGCATTTGGAAACAGGCTTGGCCCTTTTGAATGGAGGAAGCCCAATCCAAGGAGTAAAGAGAGCATTCAAGGAGAGATACTGGATTTTCCTATTCATGTAAGCAGGGGGTGGAACATAAAAGAAACACATCCATATTTGTACTACAAGCAGGTCTGATTTGGACTACAAATCATGCTTCTAATCAATTCCTCTTTTGATTAAATTAACTAGTTACCTTTGTTAAATGCAACCAAAGGTGTCACAAACTGATATAAATCCATATCCACACTGCCTGTTTTATAAGCATTCCAACTGTTAATGTTTTACAACAAACTGTAAACTATAAAATAATGCATTACATTCAGTAGTGATAATATACAACATAAAAATGTAGTATAGTAAAGTCTTCTTGTGACCAGCTTTCCTACTGGAAAAGCAAAACAAATTTGAATCCCCTGTCACAGGCCAGAGCTAATGTCCTGCCTGTTTTAGTTTGCCAAAGGGGTGCTGATGCAAAATACCAGAAATCTGTTGGCTTTTATAAAGGGGAATTATTTCAGGTAAAAGCTTACAGTTCCAAGGCCATGAAAAGTCCAAACCGAGGCACCATCAGAGATACTTTCTCACCAAAGTCAGCTACTGTTGATCCTGGTGTGTTGCCATGTGGTGAAGCAAGATGGCTGCCAATCTCTGCCCAGGTTTCAGCCTTCCTTTCCAGAATCTACAATCTCTTGGAGCTCAGCTTTGAGCAACAAGGCATAGACTTGTCTCTTTCTGGGCCACCCATATGTCTCAGCTGTTCTGCTCTCTTCTCAAGTTCAGCTGTAAGGTATCAGGCAGATGGCAGGGTTGGTCTCCTCTTAAGCTGCTCCATGGGCCCAGTCTCTTAAGGGCTTCGTGCTTAAGTGATGCTTTCTCTTATATGGCTGGATCAAACATGGTGGCTTCCTTTTCCTCTGTCTGTCTGGGTGTCCATTTATATCAGACCCAGTAAGGAGCAGAGACTCACACTGAGTCATGCCTCACTGACATAGTCCAATCAAAAGCCTGAAAGCAATCTCATCAAGTTATCTAATCAACAGCCCCTCAACTGAATTCAATGCAATCAAAGGGCATCAAGCCCAGAGGAATAGATTAGTTTTACAAACAAAACCTTTCTCTTTTTGGGATTCATAAAATAATCTCAAACTGCCACACTGCCTCCAAAGCATCTCCAAACACCTAGTTTAAATGGATATTGGTAAATTAACTTGGAGAAACATGTTGTATGGAAGTAATTTGTTGAAAATCTGCTCCTCAATTTACTCAGTGGTTTCACAATAAATCAACTGCCTTTTCCACACAGTAAAATATTTCTGTTAAACAACAGGTCGATTGGCTAAGCATCACTATTTTGTTGTTCTCTGTAAAATGTTATAGTGAATAAAATTATATTTTTATGGCTGTGTTGCTTAAAGAACAGTCATGCAATCACTTTGATTTACTAACCTAATTTACACCCATGTGAACTGCTGCTCTTAGCTGCATTTATCTTCTTCTTCAGTCATCCCAGTCATTTCTAAATCCCAGTGCTGTAGTTCTTTGTTATACCATTGTTTTCTTTAATCTTGAAAGAACACCAACAATTCACAAGTAAGTTATTTTGTTATATGTCTTTGAAATAATTTCGATATACACTGTTGGTTGTACAGTAACTTTAGGCTTTTTAGAATGTTACATTCTTTTTATGGTTGACCAGCAAATCTCTTCAATCTCAATTACTTCACATAAAATCATTTTCAAAAAGCTTGCATATCATTTTTATTTTAATATTTACAATTTCAAATGTTAGGTCATCCCTTTCTTATCTCCCAGTTGAAAATGAAATTGTTTGGAAAAACATTATGACTAATTTAGTTACTAACATAAGGAGCTGATATAACAATATTTACCCTGTCATTTTATTTTTGTTTCAAGATATGTTAATGCATACTAGACTGAGGAAAAATGGGGGGTGGCACTAGGCACATATTAAATAACACCTTGGCAAACTCTGTTAAAATAAGGAAATTGAATGACTAAAAAGTGTCCTGGTTCCTGGGTCAAGATGTATTGATATTACTTTCGAGTCCAAATGCCACCTATTGGTGGGAGGTTTCTTGGTAAAATGTATAAAAAGAAGCACAAACAAACAAATAAAAAGGAAACAAAATCAGAGGACAAGATAGGATTGAGTAAGACATTCCCTAAATGCAGTGATGATACATTTCCTAGATGACAATGGCAAATAGCATTTAATTGATTTTGAGAAAATGAATATGAAAAGAAAAAAACTGTGATATTTGATGATATTTTCTCCACTGACATTGTTTCTATTTCCAAATTTTTGGATTTGGGTACCTTAACATATTCATTGAAATCACCATATTTCTTGAGTTACCTAAAAGTTTTAGACTTAAAACTGTCTTTTGTTTTTACCATAGCAATGGACTAGACTAGAAGGTAGTTTCTGAGAAGATAGTATTTTATGTAAGTTTAGAAAGTGAACTTGGAAATATTTTTCAGGTATGAAAATTGGCTAGAATAAAGAACATGTCAAAGTTATAAACTATCTCCAAAGACTGTTGTGTAATCAGTTTGAATGGAAGAAAATAAAGAAAAAGCAAAGAAATTAAAATTCAAAGAAGAAAATGATCATCAAATGAACAAAGCAAAACAAAAAAATAAACCCAGTAAAGTAGCAGGTATAATCTAATTCATAAAAAAGAGGAGGGGGGAGGAAAATTAATTTTAGGAATTCTATTTCCTCGTTTCCTCATTTAGCTAGAACTCTTTCTTGCTTGAAGTACTTATCCAGCTTTTCCTTGGCATTTTTCCCACCCATGTGATTTAGATGTTTCTCCTCTTACTTCCACAAGCGGCCTATGCATATTCCTGTTACAGGACTTTTTACATTGCACTATAATTTTTATTCATATCTTTCCTCATGGTGGCGGTTTGAAGCTATTTTATGAATCCCAAAAAGAAAAAGATTATCTTTGTGGGCTGGTCCATTCTGGTGGGTGTGAGGCCTTTTTCAACTCGACTACCTCAGTGAGTTGTGACTCAGGTTGAGTCTCGCCCTTTTGCTGGGTCTGATAAAAAATGGAGACACACAGGAAAAGGGCGCTCTGCCATTTTATGATCCTGCCATGTGAGAGAAAGGAGAGGCTCAAAGAGCTGAAGCCCTAGGGAGAGATGAACCATATGCTTGATAGCTTGCAGCTGAAATCAGGAAGAAAGCAGAGCAGCAGAGCCTGAGAAAGGAGGCCGGTAAAAGACAGCCCTATGCCTGGTTGCCCTCAGCTGAGCTCCAGGAGCCGGTGCAGCCCTGGAGGGGAAGGCAGAGACCATGCAGAGATTACCTGCCATCTTTCTTCAACACGTGGCAGCTGACTTGGGTGAGAAAACACCTCTTAGGGTGCCTTGAGTTGGATGTTTCATGATCTTGGAACTGTAAGCTTTTACCCCAAATAAATACCCTTTATTCTGTTACTTTGCATCAACACTCCTTTGGAAAACTAAAACACATATTGACTGTATTCCCCTTCACTAGGGGGTGTTCCTACCTCATTGGCTATTCCATCTCAGTCTCCTTTGCTGGTTCCTCCTCATCACCCAGATCTCTTAAGGATAGAGTGCCCCAAGATTCAGTGCTTTGATCTCCTCTCTCCTATTTGTACTCAAACCTTTGATGATCTCATTCAGTCTTATAGCTTTAAATACCATCAAAGCCTCACAAATGTGTAACTCCAGCCCAGACTTCTCCCAAGAATCCAGACACAGGTATCCAACTGACTACTGGACATCTGCACGACTACTGGACATCTGCACTTAGACATCTAATGGATCTTAAACTTAACATGTCCAAAACTAAGCTCCTGACCTCCATCCACCCCAGTAAAGTCTTCTCAGCCGGAGAGATAAGAATGCTTATTCACTGTTGGTGGGAATGTGGAATGGTACAGCCACTGTGGAAGACTGTGTGGCAGTTCCTAAGGAAGTTGAATATAGATTTGCCACATGACCCTGCAATGCCACTACTGGATATATACCCAGAAGAACTGAGAGCAGTCACACGAACAGACATCAGCACACCAATGTTCATAGAGGTGTTATTCACAGTTGCCAAAAGTTGGAAACAACCCAGGTGTCCATCAACTGATGAATGAATAAACAAATTGTGTTGTATATACATGATGGAATATTATGCAGCAGTAAGAAGAAATGAAGTTGTGAAGCATATGACAACATGGATGAACCTGGAGGTCATTATATTGAGTGAAGTAAGCCAGACACAAAAGGACGAACACTATATGCTTGCACTCCTATGAACTAAATATATTGTGTAAACTCAGGTAAAATAGAATGAAAGTAGAGAATGCAAAGCTAATGGTTAGTCTGTAGAGAGTTGATGAAAAGATTATTTGTAAATCTTTGGAAATGAATGGAAGTCGTGAGAGCACATCATGTTGTTTACGCCTAGCAGAGCTATTATAGGTGTCTGTCAGTGGTTGAAAGGGAAAGCCTAAGGATATTTATATTACTAGAAGGAAACCTTAAAAATATAGCATGTATAACACAGTGAAAACTCATGTAAAACACAAATACGGGTGATATTACATATATAAGACTGTTTTTTTAGTTAATTATTTTTAAAGAAGCTTAGATTACATAAATGTTACATAAAAAATATAGGGGATTCCCATATATCCACTCCTTCCTCCTCCCACATTTCCCCCATTAACATCTTTCATTAGTGTGGTACATTTGCTGCAATTGATGAACATATTAAATCATTGCTACCAAATATGGACTATAGTTTACATTACATTTCACACTTTGCACCACACAATCTCATACTTTTGACAAAAGTACAATGGCCTGCATCCATCACTGCAATGTTGTGCAGGACAATTCCAACCCCCATGTTTCACCTACTCTTCCCTCTCCCCCCCACCTCCCAGAACCCCCAGTGGCCACCGCCTTTATATCAATGATACAAGTTCTTCCTTCACTAGAATAATCATAAGTCTACTTAAGTCCATTGTTGCATTCCCCTCATGTCCTTTCACTCCTCATTCGTGAGGATTTGGGGATGGTGATGCCCACTCTGCCTCTGATTGAGAGGGGGCCCAAATCCCGGGCAGATGGATGGAACTGTCTTGTTTACAGTTGTAGATACTCTTTGTTTCTTGGCAACTGTATCAGATGGTTTTTACAAAATATAAATACCAATAAATGAGAGAGAAGGAAACAGAATAGCTGCTATGTATGGCAGGGGAAGCATAGAGATATGGAGAGGTGATGAATTTTGTTTGCTTGGTTGGATGGTTTGGCTTTGTAGTACTAGTATTATTACTGGAATAATGAAAATGCTCTGGGAATGATTGGGGTGATGAATTCACAACTATATGATTATACCAAATACCATTGATTGTACACTTTGGATGGATTTATTGTTTATTAATATGTATCAATCAAATTGATTTGTTAAAAAAAATCTGCTCAGTCAATAACAACTCTGTATTTGCACTTAATAGACTGAAAATCCCAGAGACATTCATTATCTCACATCCCATACTCAATATGTCACAAACACTCTCATCTCTACCTTGAAAATATATCCAGCATCTGAAAACTTCTCACTGCCTCCACTGCTATCACCCTGAGGAATCTCCTTTGTAGTGGTTTTCTTGTTTCTACCTTTGCCAGTCTTCCTTCCCATCAAAGTTTCTTCCCAATGCAGTAGCCAAAGTGAAACTGTAAACATTCCCTGCTTAAAACTCCCCATTGGCATCTCAGTTCACTGACTAGAAGCCAGAGTGAATTTAATGGCCTAAAGACCCCTGATCTGGCCTCTTTCTGGCCTCATCTCTTACTAGGGTTACTCACTCCACTTGAGATGCACTGACTTCCTTGAAATTCTTCTCAATAGTCTTCCTTGACCACCCTACCTAAAAGTGCAACACCCCCTGCAAACCCTCCTCATTTGATTTTATTCAATTGACTTTTAATCATGTAACATGCTTTATGATTCACTTATATTTTTAATTTTATCTCTTTCCAATTACTAATATATAAATTCCATGGGATCAGGAATTCTGACATTTTGTTCAATACTGTAACTCCAGTTCCTAGAACAGTGCTAGGCACATAGTAAATGTTTAATAAACATTTATCCAATAAATAAGTGAAAATTTCATTTATTCATTCATTTCCTTATTTAACAAATATATATTGAGGAGCCGCTACATTCTGGGCACTTTTCTAGACTGGTTACTTGAATCCCAGCCCAATAACCCATGCAGGTTTTTGGCCAATGGCATTAACGTAATTTAATGAATCATCTCTTTTTCCATTCCCTCCCTTAGCTCCCTCTATGGTCATTATGTTGTAGTTTTTTTCCTTCTACCTCCAACTGTTCTTTTATCTATCATAGTTTATTCCTTCCCACCCTCATTTCTCATTCTCTCTTTTCAGAAGTAAGATAAAAAGTGATTCAATCGAGCAATATAAGTACCGAAGAAGGGAGAGCACTATGTTTTAAACTGAACTTGGGTAATGAAAAACAATTTTCCTTGGCCTCTAAAGCTTGTTAAAGTGCTTGAGTCCTTTTTAGTGCTTTAAAACATTTCCATCTATCTCCCTTATTTCCTTCTATCTACTTTGTGAACACCTTCATCCAATATATACATACATTAAAAACGCTGCTCCTTATTCAATTTTATTACCCTTTCCACTTTAATTCATTATATTCTAATTGGATCATCTTTTATTGTTTTACATTGCAATACACACATATAGACTGGTCTGGGAATATATCTTCTGCAAGGAAGTTAATTCTGAATATTAATCTAAAGACAAACTTCTGTAATACACTTTATAACTTTCTTTTCATTTGAGGACCACCTACATGTTTAAGAATGGTCTTAATTAAAATTCATTTGCCAAGGCATTTCTCAGCTATGTAGTAGTAGAGCTGTGTAAGCTACTTGAGGGCAGTGACTTTGGTTGTATTATTTTTTTCAATTTTAAAAATTTATTTCTTATATCAATGTTGCATGGTACTCAGTTAACATAACTACAATAGCAGTAAGTCTGTTTTAGTCAGCAGTTACACAGCCCCCTTACTTTTGTTCATTCCTCAATCCTGGGATTTGGGATGATGTCCACTCTGACTGCTTCAGGCTGAAAAGGGATGTGGATATTATGGGTCAGAGGAATGGAACGGTTTTGCTTGCAGTTGAAGATACACCTTCCTTTTGGGGTGAGGCTGGTCCACATTGATTGTTTTGTTAGCTGTCCAGGGGGCAGGCCTGAAGAACTGGAGAGTAGTAGTTGACCACATAGCTGCTGGGTTTCAGGGCTCTATTGGCATAGGAACAATCCAAAGGCTTTAAGGCTCTGAGAAACACACTTAAGTAAATTGAAAAGTTCAAATAAAAGAAGCAGAAGAATCACAATTATATAACGATGTTATATTGGTGAAAGAGCTTTCATATATTCCCTATATTGCCAGATAGAGCCTGGTGAGGGGTATTGATTTCAGGTGGCCGTTTGGCTTGCCTATGGTGTCAGCGTGACTGTAGGGCCCTTAGAAGCAGCTTTGCTTGAGGCTTGGTTTACTGTGGCGTTTTGTGGAGTCTGAGAACTGCAGGAGCATAACCCCCAGAATGACCTCCCAACTCACTTTGAAATCTCTTAGCCGTTAAAACTCTATTTTATTTAATATTTCCCCTGTTTGATCAAGGTCTTTCTTCAAATGCATTGCTGATTAACTCTTAGTAATAACGTTTACTTTTTGAAGCTCAATTTATCAAACAGCCCTTAGTTTTCCCACTCTCACTTTTTAATACACCAAAGTTCCACAAATGGTGGGTCTCTTTCAGAGCTCTCTGTACTATTCATAGAATCTATGTTCATATGTCTTTACCAGTATCACACTCTCTTAATTACTGTAGCTTCTTAATAACTTCTGCTACCTCCCAGGCCAAGTCTTCCTGTTCTTCTTTTCAGCCATGTTCTCCTTTTTTCCTTTTAACTCATCCATATGAATTTTAGAATCAGCTTATCATGTTTCATTAAAAAATCACTGTTTTGATTACATTGTGTCTATAGATCAATTGAAGATGTTTTGTTTTTCACTACTGAATCCTCTGAGCATCTAGAACAGATGAAGGCACTCAATAAAGTTTTATTGAATGCATCAATCAATGATATGAGATGGGAATGAATGGAGAGTGAATATTCTTAAGTAAAATTAAAGATGGCAGTGGTGAAAAGGGGCAATTGGATTTTTAAAATTATTACCTAGTTAGTATAACAGGGTGATAATTTTTTATGCCTTTGATTTTTCCAAAAAGAGCATATTTAAAAGGCTCATAATTTTCTTTTAGCTTCTTGGAATATGGGAAAATAGGAGAAGAAACTAAAAGTCTTGGCTCGGGGAATTTTGAAGGGAGTGGTACAAAGCTAATGTTTTTCCTTCGTCGTCCCTTAGTATACTACACAGAGAAATACTGACTAGTTGGGATAGTTAGGAGTCCAGAGAGTCACAGCAATGTTTTTGGAGTGAGTTTGGGGGCTTTCTCATCATTGAACAGATCTAAGGGGTATCAAATATGCCAGTCTCTAGTCTCAGAACGCAAGATAAAAGTACATATCAAATTAAGATCAAATTTGATGATATATTCATAGTGTTCAATAACTGATAGCTATAAGCCATTTTTAATGAAAGTCTGGCAATTCCTTGATTCTGTATTGTGCTATGGCATTGCACGCACGTACCACATACCACCATCTGATAGACAGACACTTATATCCTGGCCGATAGGCATTCAATGTTGACTAAAGTTACCCATGTCAAATACAGGAGTCTCTGCTTAAAATTGAACTTAGGCAATCCATTTTTCCAAATCAGAGGACAATTCCTTTCAAAATCTACCTCAAATCTCACCTTGTAAATTTGGCAGTCCAGGACGGTTTGAGACTGGAAAAGTAAATTTATTTATTTCAATGCAATAAGAATCTATATATCTCATTCTCCAGTCAACAGCTTGGACTTTGTGGTAACAGAAATTTTTTAGGTAGCAGAGTATAATCATTGGAACATATTTCGATCCTCCACATAGGTTAGTCAGTGACAAGACTTCTCAATTTATTTTTTCCTCCACGCCCTAAGTTGAAATGCAGCCAGTTTAAAAAAAAAAATGGCTTAGTGCAAATGAGACCCCTATGGTAGCATGCCACTGAGAGGAGACAGAAACAAGTTCCAGAGTGGATAATCGCTATTCATTTCCCCTAATCCCTAACTCAAAAAGTGCTTACAAGAGCAGTGCTCCAGGCTGGTCTCCCCACTCCTCATTACAATTCATGAAAAGTCTCTTCATTTGAAACTGGACCCATTTTCCCACACACTTTCAACCAGGAATTGTGTGATACTTGGAAGATGTGTAGCATTTTAGATACCACAATTCTGCCTACATAGCCAACCAGTGATTTTCTCACCACAAAAGTGTTTGGCCTATACAGTTTATCACTAAACTCTTTGCTCTGGTGTTCTTTAAAAATATGATTCTAATGTAAACCTAGATATAATGATAAATCTTTCAATAAAGGCTATCTACCCTAAAACCCATGAAAAAATAGGAAAAAATGCCACTTACATTGTGCAAAAAGGTCACATTGATTGGAATAGATTTCAGTTGGAATTGCTTAGTTTCTGCAATGTTTCTTCTAAACCCTAAATACTGCACACTAATTGCATATGTGGAACTCCAATGGCTGCAGAAAGTTCAAGCATCTTTAAAAATGATCAGTTCTTCACAACTCTCTGAGGAAGTAAAATATGAATAGAATAAAATAAATGTAAGAATCTAAATATTATTTCAAGTTTTTAAATGCTATAGCTATCTAATATTTCACATGACTAGAATTTTTAAGCTAATGATTGCTATCTGAATATATTCATCGGTTTTGTCCTTTAGATAAGAATATCAAGCTAAAAATAAAATTAATAGCAACTCAACATTGACCTTTGGGATTACTAGTTACTAATTAAATTGGCAAATGACACTCTGCTAGAAAATTTCATTCTATTTCCATAAACACCAAAAGCATTTAAAAGCAGGTTCAACAAGTAAAGAGATTGGAAAAAATGTTAACAATATTAACATTTTATTTTTCCTAATATTTTATTATTTTTAAATTCATTTTTGCTCACTCCACCCTTGTAGCCTACCTTTATGACTACATTGTAATGTATCACATACTTTTTACCTATTCAGGCTATGTCCTTCTTTGGTGTTTGTTAGTTCATTCATTCGCTCATTCATTTTCTGTATCAGTTAACAATCTTTGTTGTAATCCACAGAAAGGGACTGTAATTATATATAAAGGAAGGAAGGAATGCAAAAAAAAAAAAGGGCAAAACCAGAGACTCTTTACTGATTTACGAAGATGAGCAAATTGACGTTCTCTTTAGGGTACCATTGTATCGATGAATGTCCTCCAAACATTTTGTGTGTGTTTATGTGTGTGTGACTTTGATTGGTCTAGCGTGGGAACATGCCCATCTCATAGGCAGAGGAGGGTAACACCTGTGCAGAAAGGCTCTCCAAGACAATTTCCATTGGTGGATAGTTTCTCAAATCCACATTGAGGGTGACTTTAACAAAAAGTGGAGAATTGATGCTGGATAAATAAAAACAATAGATGATGACTAAATATACTTCCTTTAGAGTAATTGTTGAGCACCCAGTTCATGCTATATTCTAAAATGCACATACATTCTAAGAATGCATGTATATTTTAGTTGTAATACTACTTTCTGTTAACTCATTTGCAGGCAGAGGAATTCATTAAACATGTCTTATGAGGACACTTGAGTTGTTTCTATGTTTATTTTGCTTTTTCTTTGCTAACGAAAGGAATGTTGTGATAAATATCCTGGAAATATATTTTTTCATACAAATATCCTCTACTGGCAGTAACTTTCTATAAGTGGAATTATTGGGTCAGAGAATATTCAAATTTTGCATACTTAATACAAGTCTATAGGGGCACAGAAAAAATTCTAGAAGGATACATACCAAAATGTATTCAATAGTGTGATGGTTAGGCTAATGTGTCAACTCATCCAGGTAATTGTGTCCAGGTGTTTGGTCAAGCAAGCACTGGGCTAAATGTAATACAAGAGCATTTATGGAGTTTGGTCACTAGTGAGTTTACTGTGTGGATGGCTGATTACGTCTGCATCAGTCAGGGAGATTGCATCAGTAATGGAGGACGCTTTTATCCAATCAGCTGAAGTGCTTGCTGAGGGTGATGGGAACATAGATTGGGTAGTGGAAGAAGGTAGTGATAAATATGAACTTCGACCACATGACCAGTTACAGAAACAAGGACTGTAATAGTCATGAACCCGTCTTCCCTGTTTCGTTATGAGTATGACTGTATATGTACACAAAACGAATTTCGTTATTCTCTTCCCCAACGCTTTCCCCTATCGTATGAAAAGTTGTATTAATTTCATGTCATAATATTTAAGGATGTCAAGTTTAAGAGTGAATACCACCCAAGGACTTGCACTCTATTCTGTTCGGAATTAATGCATTTCCAGTTGCACGCAGGTGAGTTGAACATTGTTAGGTGGAAATATATATGTAGCTTGTCTGTTACTGTTTTTACTTAGAGATTAAGTATGGTTTAAGGTAATGTGTATGGTTGCCGAGTTGACAAGGGGTAGACTGTGATGGTTAGGCTAATGTGTCAACTCAACCAGGTAATTGTGTCCAGGTGTTTGGTCAAGCAAGCACTGGGCTAATTGTAATACAAGAGCATTTATGGACTTTGGTCACCAGTGAGTTTACTGGGTGGGTGGCTGATTACATCTGCATCAATCAGGGAGATTGCATCAGCAATGGATGATGCTTTTATCCAATCAGTTGAATGCCTTAAAAGGGGAAGTGATTTCAACATTCAGAGAGAATTTCCCAGCTCGTCTTTGGACAGCCAACTTCTCCCAGAAACTCATCAGGACTTTCATTGGAGCCTCTGGTTTTCAGCCTGCCTGCGGAACCAGGACTTGTGCATTCCCACAGTTGTGTGAGAGACTCTTATAAAATCTCATACTATTGACAGATATCTCCTGTTGATTCTGTTTCCCGAGAGAACCCCAGCTAATACAAATAGCTACTGGTGTGGTATATTTGTAATCATGAGGAGGTTCAATCATTAAAACTGAATTGGCACACAGCCCCTTGAAATCAGCAACCCTGTCGGTGGGCCTTACCTTGGAATATATGACAACCTATTTCACCAGTGTAAGAGTTATACTCATTTATAATTTCCCTACATTTGATTATTCTACTTGTTTTATTTGAACCTATAATTAGCACTATAACTGTTAAATATATGTCATAAAGACTTAAATCTTCATTCGCTTCATATGCCAGCTGAGCCCTGAATCTCAGCAGAGTTGGGGCCGACACCTACTCTCCAGTTCACTGGGCTCGCCCAGGACAACTAACAAAAGGATGATGATGGACAATACCCATCCCAAGAAACATAGAGTATCTACAACTACAAGCAAGACAGTTCCTCCCATCTGCCCCATGAGATCTCAACCTGAGGCAGAGTGGGCATCACCATCCCCAAATCCTCAAGGTTGAGGAATGAACAAGCGTAAGAAGGGAGTGCAGCCCTGGACAAGGTAAACTTATTAATATTATAGTAACAGAAGACCATATAGCATTGATATAAAGATAGTGGTTACCAGAGGTTCTGAGGGGAGGGGCAGGGAATAATAGGTGGAACATAGGGGATTTTTAGAGCATTGGAATTAAGTGTAAACCACATATAAATGATAGACCTTGGTTAGTAGCAATGCTTCAATATTTATTCATCAATTGTGACAAATGTACCACACAATTGTAAGATGTTATTGATTGCAAATATGTGGGAAGGGGAATCCCTGATACTTTCAAGATTTATTTATTTTTTATTTATTTATTATACACCGCCCCCCCTTCTGCTTGTTCTTGCTGTGTTCATTTTTCTCTGCGTCCCTCTCTGTCTGCTTGCCTCCACCTGCTGGGGCGACTTGCCGAGTCAGCTCACCGGCGCGGCAGCCTGCCTACTAACGGGGGCTCGCCCTTGCTCGCGGGGGCTTGCCTTTTTGCCCGTGGGGTCTCGACTTTGCCTGTGGGGACTTGCCTTTGCCCGCGGCAGCGTGCCCTGCCCACGGTGGCGAGCCCCGCCTGCATTGGCTTGCCTTCTCGAGGCAGTCTGCCCTTTCAAGGAGGCCCGGGGACCGACCCTGGGGCCTCCCATGTGGTAAACTGGTGCCCTACCAACTGGGCTACAGCCAGCCCCCCTGATACTTTCAATGTAACTTTTTTGTAATCTAAAACTTATTTAAAAATAAGGTTTATTATATAAAAAATGAAGGTAATTTATTCCAAGGACAGAAAACTTTGCAGACTGCTTCCTTTGCTGCTGCTGCTTTTGCTCTCCTAGGTCTGATGTTTTCTCCTCAAGAAGAAAGTTTTCAAATAACATGGTGTTCTTATTAAAAAACACACACAGCTTTTTATTTTGATATAATTTTAGGCTTATAGAAAAGTTTCAAAAATAGTAAAAAGAACTAAATAAAGCCTTCACCCAGATTCCCCAAATGTTAACATTTTATATTTGCTTTATCCTCCTCCCTCTCTCTGTATATAATTTTATAGACTTTTGATTTATATATGTGTAATTTTTTCTGATAGTTGAGAGTATGTTGCAGACACAATATCCCTTTAGCCACATAATAAAGAGTCTGACTCCATTTTTTGATGTTTATAGCTTTTAAGCCTCACTCCTCCCTCTTCCCTGATGCCCCTCATGTGGGAAAAGTCATAGAAAAGCCTGGTGCTCCGTCATTGGGTGCTGGAAGGTGGTGAAAATCACACATGTCAGTACATGGGAACTCTCACTCTAGCTTCAGCCCCTGAACACCATAAAAACCCCAAGTCAGTCTCCTATCAGGGCCCTCTCAAGCCATTTTGGACCTGCTGGGGAGGCCCGTCCTGGTCTCCTTGAGACTCAGTTATGTAAGTAATAAACCTTTTCATTCCCTCTCTATGAGTGTGTGGCATCACCAGTCTCAACATCCAAACCACATTTCTGGTGAGGGTTCATCCTGCTTCTCCTTCAACAAACTCACATCAGGAACTTAACATTGATTCAAGGTTATCATCTAATCTACCAACCTTATTCACCTGTCTCCTTTTGTCTCAATACTGTTCTTTAAAGAGAAAGAAAATCTTGGATTCTGCGTTACATTCAGATGTCATCCTTATCTGGAAATGCTCCAGAGTCTTTCTTTGTCTTTCATGATATTGACATTTTTGAAAAGTCCTGCTCAGTTGTTTTGTAGAATTTTCCTCGATCTGGGTTTGTCTCATAACTAAATTCAGGTATGTCATTCGGGAAGTTCACTTTCTGTTTGTTGGCTTTGTGAGATTTTTTTTTTTTTCCTAACAAAGGAATTTTGGTATTCCTTTTATTTCTTACATCTTTCAGGTAGAAACAAAATCCAATATAAAGTCAGACTTAAATCTTGAATATCTAAAGGCTGAGACATGACCACTGGATAATGTTTCCTACTGTCTCTTTTGTTGTTGATTCTAGGGTGATAGAAGGTGGCAGTTACTGAGAGATGGCAAGCAAAGCGTTTGGACTTTTGAAAACTTTATAAAAGTTCTCTTTTGAGTCAGGATTGAGTGAGAGCTGGTATAATATATGCAGTATTAAAATTCCTCTGCAACAAACCTGTATCTGACTCTGTTTTGTTTAGTTACCCTAGAATCTCAAAGGGCTACCAAAAACTAAAACTAAGGGGGAGAGATGGCTTCTAGTAATTGTAGCATTTCTTACTACATGTTGGATTGACCAATGTCTTTCTTGTTTTAATGTATACCTCTATGGATAATTTACAATAAAACAATACTTCTTTATAATCAGAAAACTAATAGGATGAAGTTATTTTCATTTGAAAAATGAAACCCACCCAAGACCAAAACTCTGTTTCTTCCTATAAGTGTTATTCTCTCCTTTTCTTTGCAGCTAAGCTCTTGAAAGAGTAATGTCCACTTAATAGCTCCACTTTCTCATCTCCCATTCAGTTCTGCAGTGACTTTCTCAGTGCCACTTCTGCTTCCTCCCTGTGGCACTTGACTCAGTTTTGACCACTCATGATCTTTCTTTGCATGGCTTGCTCCTCCCACCCCATAAATGTTGCCCACCCTTAGGGTCCATCATTGTGCATCTTCTTCTCACTGTTCAATGAAGCCATAAACTTTTGTGGCTTCACCCCTCACCTATTCACAACTGACCCAACATCCAAATGTATAGGTTACTCCTCTCTCTTAAATTGTAAGGTCTTTAGGCCCATAAGCCCAGTGCACTTCAGTCTGAATCATTATTTCCTTTATGCCCTAGCCTTGCTTGTGTACTCAATACTCAGCTCAGACAATGATTCTGAACTTCATCCAGTCACCCCAAGTCAAAAATAAAAATCACCTTATATCCTTTCCTCATTCCCACATCCAAGTCCTGTTGAGTCCAGCTCCTTTATTTACGTTTCTCAGATCCATTTTCTCCCTTTCTTCCCATCCTCTCTACTCCCTGACTTTGTTGTGGTCTACTAACTGGGAAACCAGCCTCTAATATCTCCTTTCATCACCACATCGTGACCAGAGTGAGCTTCCTAAAATACAAATTTAATCATGTTAATCTTTTCAAAGCTTATGGCAAACTTCCTACACACAATTCATGCCCAATAATCTTCTATATAAATCCAAAACATTTTACCATGGCATACAATCACCCGATTATCTATTTCACCTGGCTTACCTCCACTCTCTGATATCAATTTTTGCAATCTAGTGTATTTTTTCATTCAACAAATACTTATAAATGTGCCTAAGACTGCTATAGACATCAGGGATAAAATGGAAAAAAAATGAAAAACAACAACACAACAACAAAACTCCTCACTTAGGGGAGGATACTTTCAATTTTCTTATGGCTATATCACATGAAACCTACTTAGCACTATCTCCTAGCACTTCCTTCATCTTCACCCAGTGTCATTTAATTTCAAAACTAGCAAGTCCTAAAATCAGTGGTGTAATTAGTATATTTGACATTTGAAACATATTATATTTTAACATTATTTAACTCTTCTACTTGACAAAGCTAACATCTGTAATAATAACTAGTCATGAAGCAAAACAAAAATAGTGTCCAGAAAAGAAATGCATATAGTGAAAGTTTTATTTTATTGAATATTACATATAGAATTATGCCAGTAAAATAAAATTAAAGCAATGAAATAAATATTACAGTACCAAAAAAATGGTAAAATAATGTGTTAAGACTCTTTAAAGCTCTAACATAATTTCTGAAAAGGGAAGAAAAATCTTATACCTAATATTGGTCCATTGAGCAATGTTATGTTTTCTTTTTTTCTATTTTAGGGCCTTGACTTTTGCAAATTTGTTAAGACCTTCATCAAAAGTTTTTCTTTTCACATATTCATATTCATATTCAACAGAGGATATAGCCAGATTTGTTGCTCATAGTTGGACAAAGAATACATTTTTTATTAATTTCTAAATTACTTACAAATTTCTAAAGTTCTAATCTAAAAATTTATTTTACATGAAGCAACAAATATGCTGATAGTTAGAAAAAGTCACAAGTATAATAAATTTAGTATCGCTCAAAAAATTCCATTTCATTTATGTATTTCAGAAATTGCAATTCTAGGTCTTTGTTTCTTTTACCAGGTTTCAAATATCTCCACACTTGAAAATTTTCTGCTAAATATCTTCACAATAACATTCATCAGAAATTTCTAGTATATCTGGTAAATTAGTTTGGCATTTTCTTTCTGCAAAAAAAATCATAGAAATTGGCTGAAAGATTGGCATTATTTGATCCATGCTTTAGAATGAGAGTCTGGTTCTTAGTGAAAACAATTCAGGCATTCAAACACTGCTCTTTTGAAATCTTCTGACAATGAAGTATGACTTTTTGTCATTTCTTTTGGCATTCTTCAAATTTGGTTAATTTTTCTCTATCAGCATCCATTTCCTTATATTTGTTGTCAAATAGATGATGGTCTTCTCCTTAACTTCCAGGTTGTGATCTTCAAGGAACCACTTAAAGCTTGGTGTTTAATTGTACATTGTTCAAGTCTGATTCCATATGTTTGCAAATATGTTTGTATCTGATTATCTTCACCTAAAACATCAAACAAGAAAAAAAGATAAGTTAGTAAAGAGAAATCACTTTCACCACAAACAAAAATGTGAGCAGTTTTTTTGGTTGCATATTTCTCATTAGATCTCACAGTACTTCAAATGTTGAAGTTAACTTTTCAAAATGTGTTTGTACCACATGCACAGCTTTATAATGGACACTCCAACTTGTCTGGGAGCCTTTCCACTATTACACCTTCTTTCTGCAGCATTTTCTAGTGATGTGGTGAGACTAAAAAGAATAATTTTTCCTCAAAATTCCAAAAATGACATACCTTTAGAAATAATCCTACCAAAATGAATTCTGCAAAGATTCAGAGGATGCTTAATCACAATGCTCAGAATAAGAACTGAGGATTTATTTCCAATTTTTGTCTGTCCACCAATGTGAATATTGGGCATAGTTGCAACATTAATATGCCTTTCAACATTTGTATTTTTTTTTAAATTCTGTTGAAACACAAGTTTGTGTTTCTAAAGCACCTAAATCTGAAAAAACACAGTTTTCAGATAGCTTGTAACTGAAAGACAGCAATAAAACATCTTCTCTAAGCCCTGACAATGAGGAAGTAAAAGGAAATCTTGGTGAAAATTAATATTGAGAAAGAAAAAGAGTGAGGGAGAGAGAGAGAGAGAGAGACAGACAGACAGACAGACAGACAGACTAGTACAAAGACCAAAAATTTGATGTAGAAAGAGATAATTGATATATTAATTTATTCTGATATTGCTGCTTGGCTAGTAGTACTTCTGGATGATTTGAGGGGTAAATTCAGTTAAGAGAAGAAGTGAATTTCTTCAGATTAAAGATGAATCTTTCTGCAATTCAATGAGAAAGAAAAAAAGCAGAGGAGGTAGTTGACATGTAACAACGTCATAGTTTTATAACTCTTTACCAAATGGTGAAAAAAATGATGAGAATTTGGTTTATTAAAAATTAAAATTTTATTTGTTTCATTTTGCTGCAGAAACAAAGGATGGTGGAAATAAATACTCAAATCCCCACACATGAGACAGCTGAACACTTCTTCTCTTTAGAAAGTGGAAGACATCACAATTTTTAAAAATTGTTGATAAAATCCATCATGTGGAAATAGATAAAAAGAGAAAAAATGGGGAGACATTTTGCATCACCTTTTTTATGTAATTTTGCTTTGGGCTACACAAAATTCTTCTGTGATCACAGAGAGTACATGTCATTACAAAAAATGTAAATTTTGGAGATGGTAGAATTATCTCAAATTACAACCCAATTTTGATGGTACATTTTGTTAAAATTAAACATGTTATTACTTCTGAAGGGAAATTAATTACATATTTATCTCCTAAAACTCATCTTCTGGAAAATTCCAACAAAGGAAAATACTAGTGGGTATTACAAATGTTGGAATTATTTTTGGTAGCTGATGAAAACACAGATTTGGGCTGTCAAATCATGCTCTCAAGAGTCAGAGATTTCAGCCAGTATCAACCTTCACTGAGAGTTTTAAGGGTATAGGCAATCAGGCACTGAGATGGAACAGAGGTCTAGGGCCTCTCAGGTATCATCTCCCCCACTGGACACGAGAACACGAGATCAGGTGTCTATGATTTCTTGCACTGCAAAGAGTGTATAACATGAAATATCTCCATGTTTTACCTCAGAGTGTGATATATAGTTTAGGTGACATTCTGTAGGAAGGAATGGGCTTAATTACTTTAAGTAACCATTTAGTCAGAGACATCCTGCTAAGGGCAATTAATAGATAAGATCTCTTCCTCCTAGCAAATGTCATTACTTTATTTACCTGGAGGTCCAGTTGACAGGGTGAATAGACCTGTCTTTTTCTTGCCCCCAGAGATGTGTCTCTTTGCCATAAAGGGAATGAGTGCATCTCAGGCCAGCTTCTGTAATCCCCCCTCCTAGAGCCCTCTCAATGGTTCAAACACTGATCAAATGTGCAAAGTGCAAGAATACGTCTATATTGAAGATGATAAAGTTAAAACAAAGGAATCTTTCTTAGGCTTCTTATCCATTTTTGGAAAGACTGCTACTGAACTCACAACAGAGACCTTAAAACAATTATAGTGATGGATGGGAAATAATGATAAGTTTGGCAGAGATTCATAGAAATCCCAATTCACTATACATTTCAGAAATTTCTATACTCTCTTTGCCTTTGTTTCTTCTAGCAGTTTTCAAATGTCTCCACAGTTGAAAAGTTTCCACTAAATATCTTCACCAAAAAATTCATCATAATGTCTAATATATTTGGTAAAATATTCTGGAGTTTTCTTCTGGAAAAATTGGAGAAAATGGCTGAAAGATAGGAAATTTTGCCATTATTTGATCCAGCTTTAGAACAATACTTGGCACTTAGTGAAAATAATTTAAGCATTCAAATATTGCTCATTTGGTTTGCTTGTTTTCATTTTGCTTTCAGTTCCAGTGATTTGATGTCGTTTCTGGTCAGTAGGAATACTCTGTTCCAAATCTCTTCACAAAATTCAGAATAACTATGAACCAACTGCTGGCTTAGCAACTATATTACAAAAACCTACAAGTCTTTCTCCAAGTTTTTGCAGGGCAAATAAAAAGCACAAATATTTTTCAATATTCTTTTAATTTCTCTAAAAATATGAACTTTTATCATTATGCTGAAGTAATAATAGTTGAAAATAATTGCCCAGTAACAAATAAGTGAATTTTAATAAAATCAAAACATCTGCAAAAGGTACAATTTAATAAATCATTAAATCATACCATTTTTGTAATGTTTTATTTTCTTCATCTGTACATTAGTTTTGAAACAATTTATTTTAAAAATTGCATTCCATGAAATTAGGACAACTTGCATGAAGATGGCATTGGAGTAGCTAGGCAGGGCTCAAACTCTCTCACAAAAACAATGGAGGAAGAGCAAAAAGCTATGCAAGGAAGCTGCTTAGGGTACCTGCACCTATGCATCATCCAGGAGGGAGAGGGACAGAAAGACAAAGAGGACAAATGATAAAAGGCAACATGGAAAACTACAAGGACATAGAATAAGTGGAACCAAGTGTCAAAGAGGAAACAACACAAAACAAAACAAAGCAAAACCCTAGAGGGGAAAGAGAAGCTAACCATCTAATAAGACCATCAAGATAAACAGATGCCTAGACACCAGCAAAAAATTACAAGCAACACTAAGAAACAGGAAGACATGGCTCAGTCTAATGAACAAACTAAAAAACAGGAGGAGATGCAGAACATGGAACAACTAATCAAGGATGTCCAAACAAATATCATGAATCAACTTAATGAAGTAAAGGAAAAAATAAAAGATATTAAGACACTGGGAGAACAAATAAGAATTCATGAACATACATAAAAAGATAAATCTAATGGTGATGAATGGCACAATGCAAGAAATCAAAATTATGCTGGAAGGACAGAACAGCAGATTTGAATAGGCAGAGGATAGAATTAGGGACATTGAAGATAGTACATCTGAAATCTGACAGATATTAGAACAGATAGATAAAAAGATAGAAAAAATTCAGCAGGGAATTGGGGAATTGAATGACAACAAGAAATGTACAAACATAGGCATTATAGACATCCCAGAGGGAAAAGAGAAGAGAAAGGGAGTAGAAAGAGTGTTGCAGGAAATAATGGTTGAAAATTTCCCAACACTTTTTTTAGGGATATGGACGTATATATCCAGGAAGCACAATGCACTCCAAACAGTACAAATTTTAACAAGCCTACCCCAAGATATATACTTATCAAATTGTCAAATGCTCAAGACAAAGAGAGAATACTGAAAGCAGCAAGAGAAAAGAGATCCATCACATACAACTGAAGCTCGATAAGATTAAGTGCTGATTAATCATCTGAAGCTATGGAGGCAAGAAGACAGTGGTATGACATAGTTAAGGTGCTAAAAGAAAAAACTTCCAACCAAAAATTCTGTATCCAGCAAAGCTGGCATTGAAAAATTAAGGAGAATTCAAAATAGTTACAGATTAACAGAAATTAAGAGTGTTTGTCAATAAGAAACCTGCTCTTAAAGAAGTATTAATGAGAGTTCTTCAAGTTGAAAGGAAAAAAGAAAGAGAGGGTTGGAGGAGAGTGTAAGAAAGAAAATTACTGGTAAGAATAACTAAAAAGATAAAAAGAGAAGTAAAAACAACATATTATATATATAAACCTAAAGAAAATATAGCTATTGTAAGTAATGCCTTGACAGTAATAACATTGAATGTTAATAGATTAAACTCTTCAATCAAGGGACAAAGATTGGCAGAATGAATAAGAAAATATGACCCAAACAGATACATGCTGTCTACAAGAAACTCACCTTAAACCCACACATGCAAGGAGGTTGCAAATGAATGGCTGGAAAGTGATTTTACATGCAAACAATAACCAAAAAAGGGCAGGAGTAGCTATACTAATATCAAACAAAACAGACTTTAAATGCAAAACTATTGTAAGAGACAAAGAAGGACACTAAATATTAATAAAAGGGGGTAATTTATCAAGAAGAAAGAACAATCATAAACATTTATGCACCTAACCAGGGTGCCCCAAAATGCATGAGGCAAACATAAAACCTAAGAGGAGAAATAGAAGCCTATAATTATAGTGGGAGACTTTAGTACACTATTATCACCATTAGATAGAACATTTCAACAGAGGGTCAATAAAGAAACACAGACATTGAATAATATGTTAGAGGATCTAGACCTGATGGACATATGCAGAACATTACAACCAAGTATAGCAGGATATACATTCTTCTTAGGCATGCAAGGATCGCTCTCCAGGATGGGCCACATGCTAGGTCACAGAAAATTTAGGTCTCAAAAAATTCAGAAAGATTGAAATTATACAAAGTAATTCATACTAAGTAATTTCTCTGACCACAACAGAATGGAGCTGGAGATTAATGTGGGGCAGAGAAACTGAATGGGCACAGAGATGTGGAGGTTAAACAAAACACTCTTGAACAATCCATTGGTGAAGGTGAAAATTGTAGAATAAATCAGTGGCTCCTTTGAAATGAATTAAAATAAGAATGCAACATGTAAAAGCCTATGGGATACAGCAAAAGCTGTGCTGAGAGAGAAAGTTATAGCCATAAATGCTTATGTTGAAAAGGAGGAAAGGGATAAAATAAAAGACTTAACTGCACACCTGGAGGAACTAAAGAAAGAACAACAAACTAATCCAAAAGCAAGCTGAAAGAAGGAAATAACAAAGATTAGAGCAGAACTAAATGAAATCGAGAATTAAAAATAAACACACACACTAGAAAACTTTAACAAAACCAAAAGCTGGTTCTTTGAGAAGATTAATAAAATTAACAAATCCTTAGCTAGACTAACAAAGAGAAAAAAGAGAAGATGCAAATACATAAAATAAAAAACGAGAGAGGGGATATCACCACTGAGCCCACAGGAAAAAAACAGTATCATAAGAGGATACTTTGAAAAATTGTATTCCAACAAGATGGACAGCTTAGATGAAATATATAAATTTCTATAAACACACAAGCAGCCTATATTGATGAAAGAAGAAATTGATGATTTCAACAGATCAATCACAAATAATGAGATTGAATTAGTCATCAAAAACCTCCCAACTAAGAAATACCCAGGACTTCACAGATGGCTTCACAAGTGAGTTCTATCAATCATTCTGGAAAGAACTAATGCCAAATCCTGCTTAAACTCTTCCAAAAAATAGAAGTGGAGGGAACATTGCCTAACTCATTCTATGATGACAACATCACCCTAATACCAAAGCCACATAAAGATGCCACAAGAAAAGGAAACTACAGATCAATTTCGCTAATGAATACGCATGTTAAAATCCTCAAAAAATACTAGCAAATTGTATTCAACAACACATAAAATGAATGATACACCATGATCAAGTGGGTTTCATCCCTAATATGCAAAGATGGTTCGACATAAGAAAATTAATCAATGTAATATACCACATTAACAGACTAAAGGGGAAAAAAATCACATGATCATCTCTATTGATGCAGAAAAAGCATTTGCCAAACTACAGCATCCTTTCTTGATAAAAACACCTCAAAACATGAATAGAAGGAAACTTCCTCAACATGATAAAGTGTATATATGAAAAACTCACAATTAACATCATATTCAATGGTGAAATGCTGAAAGCTTTCCCTCTAAGATCTGGAATAAGAAGAGGATGCCCACTGTCACCACTTTTATTTAACATTGTGTTAGAAGTACTTGCTCAGGCACTTAGGCAAGAAAAAAGTAAAAGTCTTCTAAATTGGAAAGGAAGAAGTAAAAATTTCACTATTTGAAGATGACATGATCCTATACATAGAAAGCCCTGAAAAATCAACAACAAATCTTCTAGAGCTGATAAACAAGTTCAGTAAAGTTGCAGGACATAAGATCAACATGCAAAAGCCAGTAGCATTTCTGTATACCAATAATGATCTATCTGAGGAGGAAATCAAGAAAAAACTCCCATTTACAAAAGCAACTAAAATAATGAAATATCTAGGAATAAAGTTAGGTAAAGATGCAAAAGAATTGTACACAGAAAATTACACAACACTGAAAAAGGAAATCAAAGACCTAAATAAATGAAAAAATATTCTATATTCATAGTTTGGAAGACTAAACATCATCAAGAAGTCTGTCCTACCCAAATTGATTTACAGATTTAATGCAATTCCAATATATATTATAGCAGCATTTTTTTTTACTGAATTGGAAAAGTTAAATATGAAATTTATTTGGAAAGGCAAAGGGCCCCAAATAGCCAAAAACATATGGAAAAAGAAAAACAAAATTGGAAGAATCATGTTACCTGACTTTAAAGCAAACCACAAAGCTACAGTGGTCAAAACTGCACGGTATTGACGCAAGGATAGACATACTGACCAATGGAACCAAATTGAGAATTCTGACACACATCTTTGTATATGCAGTCAACTGATATTCGAGAAGGCCACCAAGCCCACTCAACTGAGACAGAATGGCCTCTTCAATAAATGGTGCTGGGAGAATGGGATATCCATATCCAAAAAAAATGAGAGATGATCAAAATTTTATGCCCCATACACAAATTAACTCAAGATGGATCAAAGGTCTAAATAGAAGACCAAAGACCATAAAGCTCCTAGAAGATAATATACAGAAGCATCTATGAGATCTTGTAGTAGGAAATGGTTTCATAAACTTTATACTCAAAGCATGAGCACCAAAAGAAAAAATAGCTGGGACCTCCTCAAAATTAAAAACTTTTGTGCTTCAAAGAGTTTATCAAGAAAGTGAAAAGGCAACCTACTCAATGGGAGAAAATATTTGGTAACCCTTTATCCTACAAGGACCTAATATCCAGAATATATAAAGAAAATGGGCAAGAAATATGAATAGACACTTCTCCAAAGAAGAAATACAAATGGTTAAAAAGCACATGAAAAGATGCTCACAATCACTAGCTATTAGGGAAATGCAAATCAAAATGACAATGAGATATCATCTTACACCTAATCTACTGGTGGCTGTTAAAAAAAAAAACAGAACTACAAGTGTTGGAGAGGAAATGGAAGGAAGGGAACCCTTCCTTACCCACCACTGCTGGGAGTGTAGAATGGTGCAGCCATTGTGGAGGAAGTTTTGGCAGTTTCTCAAGAAGTTAACTATAGAACTGCCAAATGATCCAGCAATCCCACTCCTGAGCATATACCCAGAAGAACTGAAAGCAGGGACACAAACAGTTATATGCACACCAATGTTCATAGTGGCATTGTTCATTATTGTGAAGAGTTGGAAGCAACTCAAGTGTCCTTCAAGAGATGAATGGATAAGCAAATTGTGGTGTATATATATATACAATAGAATATTACTCAGCTGTAAGAAGGAATGCAGTGTTAACACACAGGACAACATGGATGAATATTGAAGACCTTATGTTAAGTGAAGTAAGTCAGGCCCTGAATGACAAATATTGCATGACCTCTCTGATATGACTTAAGCAAATTAAGCAGACTCATAAAGCTCAAGTCTGGAAGATACAGGAGACAGAAAGGGAGTAGAGTGTGGATGGCCGATACTCAATATAGGCAAAACCTATGATAAGGTGGAAAGGGGTGGTTGGGCAGTGAATGGGGGTGATAGTGGTGCAGTGATGTGTTTGGGGTCAATGATGCTGGAATGTGAGGATGAGTAGGGTGGGTGGGATTGGACTTTCCACAGACCTATGGGGAAGGCTGAAGGAAGGAACAAGTGAACTCTGGGGATCAGTAAGTCTGTGGTTAAAACTATAATGGTGGGAATGTTCTTTTGGCAAATATGGCAGGGGAGGGTTACTGGTGCAGGGCGTCAGGGGAGGGGGATATGCAGGATAGGGTGCACTTGGGGCATGCTTCTATGGAATATGAGAGTGTTCATCTTGCCACAAGGTGTTATTTCAGTGGGTGGAGACCCACAAATTAAACAAGAAAATATTTAACTCCCATCCTGGGGAGTCCTGCTATGTTCTCAATTAGAAGGGCAAGAATCTCTCCAGGACACAGGCAGTGCCTAATAAAAGAAAACAGACCAATACATCAAGCCCTCAGTATCAATGCATGTAACTATGAACCTTCTTCAAAAAGTGAAACTTAGTGGTTGCCATAGATTCCAAGGGGAGGGAAAGGGAAGAATACATGGAAAACAGGGCATTTTTTGGGCATTGCAATTGTTCTGAATGATCTTGCAATGACAGATACAGGCCATTATAAATTTTGTCAAAACTTATAAATGTGTATGGTGCAAAATGTAAAGCATAATGTAAACTATTGACCACGGTCAGTAACAATGCTTCAATATTTGTTCATCAATTGTTACAATTGTACCATACTCATGTAAGATGTTATTAACAGGGAAAAATGTGAGAGGGGGAGGGGGTGTAGTATATGTGAATCCCCTATATTTTCTATGTGACTTTTCTATAACCTAGAGCTTCTTTGAAAATAAAGTTAAAAAATGGGACACTGGGGGAACACACAGAAGAAATTGTCACTGTACTTTAATGACAGCAGATCTTGCGGTGATGAAAGTCACAATGAAAAAAAATGTGTTTATTTGTTATTTTTTATTATTTTTATTTAATTATTGTTTGGCTTTGTTTTGGGGGAGGTTTTGGTTTGCAGCAGTGTCACAACTGTGGCAGGGAACGATCAATGGTGTGGGGAGTTGGGGATGGGGCAATGTGTGTGGAAGGGTGCACCTGGGGTATGGCTCTATGGAGTATGAATGTGTCAGGTGGCCATGGGGTGTTGGCTTGGTGGGTGGAGACCCACATAATAACTAAATAAATAAATTTCCATCCTGAGAAGTCCTGCAGCATTCTCTAATAGAGTGGCAGGAATTCCTAGAGTACATGGGCAGTGCTTAGCAAAGGATGACAGACCTCCTTGTTGCTCAAATGTGGCCTTTCTAAGCCAAACTCAGCATATAAACTCATTACCTTTCCCCTAGCATGGGACATGACTCCCAGGGTTGAGCCTCCCTGGCACTGAGGGATTATTACCAAGTGCCAGCTAGTGATGCATTTGGAGGAAGACCTTGACCAAAAGGGGGAAATATTAAACACAAATGAGTTTTTATGGCTAAGAGATTTCAAAGTGAGTCAGGAGATCATTCCAGAAGTTAGGCTTATGCACATCTCAGCAGGATCTCACTGACTGCCACAGTAAACAGTGCATCAATCAGGGGTGCTTCTGAGGGCTCTAGAGACATCTAGACACTATGGGCAGGGCAGACAATCTCAGAAATTCAGCACCCTGTCTGTGGGTCTTACCTTAGAATATATGTTCCCCAGTATAACGGAGTTAAACTCATTTATAATTTCCCTACACATGACTCTTCTGACTTTTATTTGAACTCATAATTAGCACTATATCCATTAACTATGGGTACCAGAGACTTAAATCTTTGCTCGTTCATACGCCAGTTGAGGCCTGAACCTCAGAAGATTTGTAACACCTACCCTCTGGTTCATTGGACTAGCCCACGACAACTAACAAAAGGACAATGATGGACAACGCCCATGCCAAAAAACAGAGAGTATCTACAATGGCAAGCAAGACAGTTTCATCCATCTGCCCCATGGGATCTAAGCCCCTCCTCAATCAGAAGCAGAGTGGGCATCACCATAGCCAAATCCTCAAGATTGGGGAAAGAGCAATGGACTAAAGTAGACATTATTTTATGGTAATGGAAGAACTTGTAACATTGATATAAAGGTAGTGGCCAACAGAGATTCTGAAGGGAGGGAGAGGGAAGAATAGGTGTAATATGGGGCATTTTTGGGACAATGGAATTGCTCTGCATGATATTGCAATGATGGATACAGACCATTATACATTTTGTCAAAACCTATAAAATTGTGTGGTGCAAAGTGTAAGCCATAATGTAAACTATAGACCATGGTTAGTAGCAATACTTCAATATATGTTCATCAGTTGTAACACATGTGCCACACTAATGAAAGATGTTGTTAATGTTTTGCTTTTTCCACTTGCTTTATTGCATGTCTAATAAAGATCAGAATCAGCAAACCCACTGGCCAAACCTTACACCTCCACACAAAAAATTTCCATCCCCACTGACCACCACCCTCCACCATCACCCCCTGTTGGTGGACACACACACATACACACACACAAACTCTAGTGACTGCAGTGCAGGTAAGGAGGGGGTGGGTGGTTGGACCATATGGGAATCCCCCTATATTTTCAATGTAACTTTTATGTTATCTAAGTCTTTAAAAATTAAAAGTAAAAAATAAAAAAGTTACATTTGATATTAAAGGTAGTTTTTACATTTAGTAACATATTTCATATGTGAACTAAAATTGGTACTTGCCAAAACATTTAATACCTTATGCTATCATTCTGTATAGCTATTTTAAATTTTAAACACAAATCAAAATTCTAAGTTATTTTTTGAAAACTTGTAATAGAATAGGAATAATTCAAATTCTGTTTCTTCATCTTGACAATCACTGTGCTATCACTTTGTATTTTGCACCTGTTATTTAAACATAAGCATAGGTACCACCACAGGGTTGAAGATAGAAGCTCCAATGTTTCTCCCACTTACTCTTGAAATTAATGCATATAGCTATACCTACTTGTGTAGTGTATGTGTGGAGGGTGGGTGGGGACGAGGTGTGACTGTATAGCAGAAAGTTCTCCAAAATCACATCCACATAGAGTACCATGTTTATTTAAATATCAGTAATGAAAATGTGCTGTTTTTAAGCTTACCTATATATTATTAAAACTCAACACTAATCTCATCAGATGTTTAGATTTTAAACCAACAAAGGAGATTTTCAGGGAAAAACTTTTATTATTGGTATTGTTTATAATTGCTAGCTAGTGGTGAAAAAAAAAGCAGACCAAATTTTAGTCTGTTTATTATTCTTTCTAAGCTTTCAAGTCAATGTATCCTCTTTTTGTCTGGACACAGGGTGGATCATTCTCTCTTGGTACATCACTGCCCAAAATACATTTAAGAGGTTTTTGTAATATCAGATATTATTTTTGTTACATGTATATTCTGATTCAAATTAAATGTCATTATACTATAGTCCAATATCTCTAAATATCTGAGATCACCTACTTGAAAACTGCCTGTAATACTTTTACCATCAAAATTGCTAGAATTTATTTGACAGTAAAAGTAGAATGAAAACAGAACCTGCTCTGCGGCAGCAAAATAATCACATGTGCCTCATAATGCATTTCTAATGAGCTATGAATCTACTCAGCATAACCACAAACTATTAATCTATTACTTAATGACAGATTTTTCAACTCAGAATGTAAGACAGTCTTCTCAAAGTATCCTACCCTCTTAGCAAGTATTTTCCAAAAAGCTTGCCAATGCAAAAATGCCGCCTCATCTATTACTGTTTATATGTACCAATATTGCTTGCTCACATCAAGAATATTCTACTTTGGCTGAGTTTTTATAACCCACAATGTGTAATGTTGTCTTTATTCATACCATCATTCCTTCAACAAATATTTATGAAATACCTTCTAAATGCCAGTTAGGTGCAGAGAATACAAAGATTAAAAATCTGGTTCCCTGGACCTTCCAACCCACACTCAGGAACTGGGGAGAGGGTTGAGAGAGGGACCAGGTGAACAATGGAGATTTGTGGGTATGTGACTGCAATTACAAAGCTGGGAATGCTCTTATGGCAATATGACAAGGAAGGGTTACTGGTTTAGGGTTTTGGATTGCGGGGGGAATGGGTCATTCGGATAGGGAACACCTGGACCAGGCTTCTAGGGAGTGTGTGAGTGATCATTTTGTCATAATCTCTTGTATCAGTTGGACTCCCATACTCAGGAGGACCAATTTGTTCACAAATAGAGAGGCAGGAGTCTCTTTGAGAGCATGGGCAGTTCCTAACAGGGGAGGACAAACCAGTGTGTCAAGACCTCAGTGTTGTTGCATGTAACAATGAATCTTGTCATCCAAGGAGTGAAGTCAGGGGGTCACCATGGGCCCCGAGAGGAGGAGGAGGGAGAAATAGAATAGATCAAACAGTGGGTATTTAGTGGGCAATGGCAGAGTTCTACATGATTTTTACAATGATGGACACAGGCCATGTTAAATATCATCAAAATTTATAAAAGTGTATGGTCTAAAATATAAACCATAATGTAAACCATTGACCATGTTTAGTAGCTTTGTTTCACTATTTGTGTATCAGTTATAACAAAGGTACCATCCACATATAAAAAGGTATTAATATGGGAAGGAGGAAAAGGGAAGGATGCTGAGTATATGAGAATCCTCTGTATTGTCTATGTGACTTTACTGTGACCTAAAACTTCTTTGAAAACAAAATGAAAAACAGTAAGACACTGGGGAATAAATGGAAGAAAATGCCACTGTACAGACAGGATACCAGATATTACAGTGATGAAAGGCAAAATGTCAAAAAATATTTTAAAAATATTTTTCATTAATTTTTTAATATCCCAATTTTTAATTTTATTTTTTTTAATTTTTATGTGTTTTATTTCTTATATTTAAACTTATTATTATTTCATTTTCCTATTATTGTATTTGGCTATTTTGATGGCTACATTTTTGAATAAGGTTTCCATCACAGAAGGGTACAACTGGGGCAGGGGAGGATCATTGGTGTGGGGAGTCAGTGATGGGGGATACATCAGAGGAAGTTCACCTGGGCATATATATAAAGTATATAAAAATGTTCAAATGTTCACAGGGCATTGTCACAGTGGGTGGAGACTCACACAATAACTGAGAGAATATTGAATTACCATACTGAAGAGCTCTGCCACATTCTCTAATGGAGCAGCAACCGTCCCCCAAGTGCAGGAGTAATGACTGGCAAAGAGGGTGATCCACTGATAGGCCCTTGATATTGACGACTATGCTTATGAGCCTTTGCTCTTGAAATTGAAACTTAGCCAATTGTTGTGGGGAGCCTAAGAGTTGCCTCCTGAGAGCTTCCTTTTTGCTCAAATATGGCCTCTCTCTAAGCCAAACTCAGCAGGCAAATGCATTACCTTCCCCTCAGCATGGGACCTGACTCCCAGGGATGAGCCTCCCTGGCACCGAGGGATTACTACCAAGTACCAAGTAGCAATGCATCTGGAAAAAGACCTCAAATAAAATGGGGGGAGTTAAAGACAAATGAGTTCAAAGTGAGTTGGGAATCCCAGAGGTAATGCTTAGGCACATCTCAGCAGGATCTCATAGACTGCCAAAGTGGATACTACCCCAAATAGTGGGGCTCCTGAGGGCTCTGGAGACAGCCAGGTCCTATGGTCAGGGCAGATAGCTCTGAAATTTGGTGTCTTGACAGTGGATCCTACTTTGGAGTTGGTGCTCCTGAGAGTGACAGAGTTGGACTCAATTATGTCTTCCCTACACATGATTCATCTGTTCCTTCTATTTAAATCTATACTAGGTGCTGGAGTTTGTAGGAGTATGTCCAAGAGACTCTAGTCTTTGGACTGTCCATGTGCCAGCAGGGCCCAGAACCTCAGGGGAGTTGCAACACCTATTCTACAGCCCATTGGACTCACCCAGGACAACTAACAAGATGATGATAGACAATGACCATACCAAGGAACAGAAAGAGTCTGCAACTGCAAGCAAGATAGTCCTATCCATCTTCCCCATGGGATATAAACCCCCTCTCAATTAGAGGGGGAGTGGACATCACCATCCCTGAATCCTCAGGATTGGGGAAAGAACTATGGACTGGAGTGGATTTCCTGGTATTCTACTCTAGACATATTTTGATTCTAGCAATGGAAGATATTACAACATTGATGTGGAGCCAGTGGCCACTGGAGGCTCAGAAGGCAGGGAGAGGGAAAAACAGTTGTAATATGGGGGTTTTTGCAGAACTTGGGAATTATCCTGAATGACACTGCAATGACAGATATAGGCCATTTCATATCATCACATAACATGCAGAACTGTGTAGGAGTGTAGACCAATGTGAACTACGGTCCATGCTTAATGGCAAAGCCCCAGGATGCGTTTATCAAATGCAATGAATGTGCCACACTAATGAAGAATGTTTACGTGGGAGGGTGTGGGAAGTGTAGGGAGTGGGGCATATGGGAATCCCTATATTTTTTTGTGTAACATTTATGTAATCCAAGTATCTTTTAAAAAATAAAAAAATTATTATTAGAAAAATCTGGTTCCTTCCTTTAATAAGGTAATATCTGAATGGATAGGCAAATAAATAATAAATCTGGGTATGTGCCAAGCCAGAGAGGTTCCTTAGTGGACTAAAGGGTATCTAATAGAGAGTTTACTCTGAAGTCTTAGGGGTTGGAAGGAGAGAAGACCTTGAAAAGTTTTTTAACTAAGAAGGAATATAATGGCATTTTCATTTAAAAATCACTCTGCTTTCAAGATTAAAGATAGAAATACCAATTAATAATTCCAATATGTATCTTGTTAAAAGAAGGGAAACCTAGAAAGAAAATTTATAAATATTGTAGATGGGCAGAAATGACCATCAAACCCTCCCTTGTGTCCATCTGATTCTTCATCTTGCCAGAAGGCAGGACCATGGTTTACTCATCTCCATATACCAGAACATAACACTAAGCACTGGCCCAAACATGCTTTTGAACTAAACTTAAGATAGCATTTGTGAAAATGAACAATTAAAGCAAAAATTCTGGTTCATACCCCAAACACAAATGAAGTAGACAAATAATGTGGGAGGAAAACTGTACTTTGATTTCATTTGTTTCCCAAATGAATTGGGTTTATATTCACCGTTTGTTTATTTTAGACTCAAGGGAAGGCAGTAAATGGTAGAATATCACTAAGTTGGCAAGAAAGAGAAGCAAATATCCAAATAACACACAACCTTCAAAATTGGCCACTGGGTAGTTCAGAATTGGCACAAGTCACTTGACCAACATGTGCCAAGGGCCTCACTGTATGCTGAGCACTACAAATAAAAGAGAAGAGTAAGAGTTCCTAGTTCAGAGGTCACTGCTTTAAAGGAATATCATGACTATGGAAATAATCACATTTTTTCTTTCCTAAGGTTCCCACCCTGCCTTTATTTTTCTGAGTATTCTTTTGGCTTCTTTAGACCTCATACTGCAAAAGCAGAATGAAAACAGAACCTTTTCTGCCACCAGAGATATCTGGCATGAGGGTCAGCCTCTCCTCCTGAGACTTAGAGTACCCGATGCTGAGGTGTCCCTACTGAGGAGCTGGAGGAAGCAGAACACAACATTTGTATTTGATGACAAAGCTGCGTTATCTAGTCAGTCTCCTTTCAAGGCTTCCCCTGGCTGAAGGGTGGGAGCTAGAGGAATCAGAAGGATTGAAGAGTAGGAGAGTTCATGTGACTTATTTGAAAATGTTCTATGAATTATTTGAGATAGCTAGATTGTCTAAATACTACCTGGATGCCCCCATGGTCACCATGGCCTGGGAAGTTTCCTATCAAAGGCTCCTGGGCCAGTTTGCTTCACCTTTTGAGGCCATAGGTCCCTTGATACACCAAGCTTAGGTGGGTTGAGTGGGTGCAGGGGTGTAGAGGGAAAAGTGCCATGGTTATGATAGATCGTGATGGAGCTGTAAAGCCAGCATCATAGAGCTTTGGGAGACTCATTCTAATACTTGACTCTCAAGATTTTTGCATAAAAATGATATAACACATGTAAAATGCTAGAAAATGTCTGGCTTATAGTTAGTACTCAAGAAAAGAGAACTATTATAATTATTACTATTTCTACATCATCATCATCATCTTCAGCATCAGCATCTCTTATGAAAGACAAGGCATCTGCCTGTCCAAATTATTCCCAGCTGAATACAGAAACTGAAATCTTTGACATTGTAATTTTCTAGGTAATATTATGTGAGAGAGAATGAGAGAAAATCAGCAGCATTTACCAGTGTCTTGGAGATTGTAAATAATAAGCAGCCACCCCACAGCAAACGGCATAGCCAAATACAAAGACCAGAACAAACAATGTCTCATGGTCATGGCAGCCACCTTGCCCTAAATTCATTCCAAGGTGCACTGTGGTTGCCCTTTTTCATTTTTATTATTCTTAAGCCAGTAGCACCGGGGATATTTCAAACAATCAACTAACTTACCATCAAAAGGAAAAATCAAGTAGAGGGTAGACAGTGGGTGGATCAGGATGTTGAGAAATAGTCACCACAAGGAGAAATTCTTAGACTTAGACATTTACAAATAATTAAGTTTTTATTCTTACTTCTCCCTCTCCCTAACTCCCACCCAAGTTGATACAAGAAATCTATTACCAAGCAAAACTTTGAATGTTGTAAAATAGGGCAGGATCCCAAGACTCAGTGGGGTTTTATTTTATTTTCTTAGAAACACCCTTGTGACTCTGCAAACAGATCCTGTAAGATTCGTCTGCTGGATGCAGTGAGATCCAAAATAAGGATTTCTTTCTGAAAATCTATGAAATTGCATTTAAACAAAATGGACGACTTAAAGAGTGAAACAATCCAGAATTGAGTCAGCTATAATATTACACCAGAGATTCAAGATAATGTTTTTCAACCTCCATATTATTTCAACACACTTTAATATTAACTACTAATTTTTTATTCTCAAATCCTGTGATGTAAGAGGAAAATAAGGCATTATTTTTACACTACTGAAGATACACAAAAAAGAGATGAATCTAGGTAAAGTGATATAGTTAGTAGACCTAGAAGGCTTTATTTTCTTCACTCCTCAATTATTTATTGGTCACCCAGTAATTACCCAGGACATACAAATCACTGGTAATATAGAGGTGAGGAAAGGAGAAACTTCCTGGATTTGAGTGGCCATTTCACTATGTTTATTATAATTCAAAATTCTATATGTGGTTTGATCATCCATCATTTAAAGCCTGGGAGTCCCAATAGATATTCAGACAGCTGTGCAATCTAAAGGGGAACAGATGTGATTTCATCAGTTTTCTGAGTGTCTGAATTCTTTTTCTTAAACACCTGTGTTAGAGAATGTTGGCCCACTTTTATGAACATGAGATCACCTTAGCATTTTCCACCTGTAATTTTGAATAAAGGGCTACCCACACTTGGGTGGGAATTGACCTTGAGATTTAGTCAGTTTTTGTGACCACCTGCATTTGAACTCATTTGTTTCCATCAAGTTTAATAAGCTGAGGGAAGGGAGGAATCCATTAATGGAACTGAAAGTTTTTCTCTTCAAAAGGAACTTGTTAAGAAAATAAAGAGGTCTTAAAACACAGACACACATACACACACACGGAAGCAAAGCCTGGCACAACATAAAAAAAAATAAAGCAGGAAATGCTTTACTTCATCCTCTAGGGCTTATTAAACATTTAAATCCAATGAAAATAGTGCAGGTGTGAATTTGTGGTGAAACCGTGAGTCTGTTCCTTAAATTGAAAACACAAAGTATTTCAAGACTCTCCTTTTTATTATCTGAAAATTGAGTGTGAGAAGAATTGTCCAAATAAGTTAGATTTGCGTTCTTTTATTTATTTAATTTTTTACCTACAGTAAAATTCACTCTTTATTGTGTACATTTCCATGGGTTTTGGCAAATGCATAGAGTCATGTATCCACCACCACAAACAAGATACAGAACAGTTCCATCAACCCAAAAGTTCCCTGATGCTGCCCTTTTAGTCACTTTCTTCCCCTACCCAACTATGTACCCCCAAAACAAAAACATTTTCTTAATTTTAATCCCATTCCTGTGCGTGTCAACCCATAGTATATAGAATGTTTGGAGGACATTAGTTTTAGTTAAGGTGCAGCCAACTGAATCAAGATGGGTCTTAATTCTATTACTGGTAGTCTTATGAAGAAGAAACCATGGAGATGCGCTAGAAGCTGGAAGTTAGCTGGAACCCAGAAGAAAAGGGAGAGGACATCACCATGTGAAAGGAAAGCCAAGGAATCCCAAGATAAACAGAATGTTTCTGACCCTTGTAGGAGCCTAGCCTTCCAGCCTCAAAAACCATGAGACAATAAATTCCCATTATATAAGACAACTCATTGTGTGGTATTTGTCATAGCAGCCAGGAAACTAAGACTCCACAGTATTGCCTGTTTTTTCAGAATGAATTATAAATGTACTCATATAACATGTAGCCTTCAGGGACCAGCTTCTTTCTGTAACATAATGTAATTGAGATCGATTCATGTTGTATAAATGTTAATCCTTTTGTGTTGGGGAGTAGTAGTCCATTGTATTCATGTATAACAGGGTTTCTTTACAAGGGATCAATAAGATTGAATTTAAATTTAAAAAACATTACTCTTGTGTGTGTGATATATTTGTTAAATGATACACAGTATAATGTGGACTTAGTAAAGGGTTCATGGTTTTCACCTGACTGGCAAAGGAGTCCATAGAACAAAAAAAGTTAAGAACACCTGATGTATAGAGTTTGTTTACCCATTCCATTGCTGAAGAACATTTAGGTCATTTCTAGTTTGGTACAATTATGAATAAAGCTGCTATAAATATTTGCATATAGGCTTTTATGTGAAATAAATTTTCAATTCTCTTGGTTGAATTCCTAAAAGTGAGATTGCTGGGTAATATAGTAAGTGTATGTTTAACTTTATAAGAACTGCCAAGCTGTTTTCCAAAGTGGCTGAACCCTTTGGATTCCATCCCGGAATGTATGTAAATTTCCAGTTTCTCTGCACCTTTACCAATATTTGGTATTACTGTTATTTTTTGTTTCAGGCATTCTAATAGGTTTGTAGTGATAAACTTTGCTTTAATCAAAATATTTTTCTTAAATAACTAGTATCAGTAAGTAGAAGTTACGAACAGTGGTTGAGGCTCTCACTCTGTAACTTCTGCTTGGGCTGTCCCTTGGTCCTTCCCAATACATCTTTCCTTACAAAGTAGCTAAGACACTCACAGGCTAAAATAGCTCAATACCTAGAATATATATATAACTCAATCCCTATGTACAACTCAACACTATATACCATCTGAAGCACAAGTATTAGAACAGACCAACTAAAATGTTAAAATACAAAACAAATGTGTTTAAAGAGATAAAGAAATTATCAGCAATATGAAAAAAGCAAGAGATTATAAAAATTAACAAAGTGGAAATATTAGTTATCCCAAATGTATCATTGAAATAAAGTCCACAGTCGATGAGATAAATAGTAAGAAAGATACGGCTGAAAAAGAAATCAGTAAGTTGGAAAGAGGAATTAGAGATAACAATATAATTTTTGTTGACAGGATTAGAGAGAGTGTATGGCCCAGACTGGGTACTTAATATGTGGTATATATTCATTTTTCTGATACAACTTCTAAATACCCTTTTGACTACTTTATATTTCCAAATGATCTCCTTATTTTGGACTAATAGCCTTAGTAAAGGTATGCACAGTTAAGTCACCTATTTTCCCCTTCCTCTTTAATTTTTGCATATGCATATGCCACCCACATCTTTATGTCCCTGTGGCTGTGTGAGATGGAGGAAAGTAAGAGCTTGCAAATCTCTGAAATTAGAAAGACCTGGGTTGAATCCCGTGAAACTGGGCAAGTAAAATAACCTTTTCGAGTCTCAGTTTTTTTCACTTATATAAAGGGCATAATATTATTCATCTCATACAATTCTATTCATTGATTATGAAATTGGATAATAACTGTCAAATACCTAGTACAGAACCTAGCACATAGTAGGTATTCAATAACCAATTTCTTCTTTTTAAATTATGATATCATGAAGGCCTCCATGCTCTTCAAAGCATGCATGGTTCCCAGTTCCTGATTTTGAAATTCATTTAACTTGGAGAAAACATGTGGGCTCCATAATTAGAGATAAGTCCTACAAAGCAAATATACTTGGGTAAGTTATACTTGCAATCAGCAACCCATTAATAAATTAATATTGAGGCATAATTTTTAAGCCTTTTTCAGAAAACAGGAGTTTATTAGAGAAAAGGGAGAGAGAGATGAGTGTGGTGCATGTACAAAGTAGGAAAAGAATGAATGTAACAGGGGGAATCTATGCAAAAAGAAAAGACTTGGGTCCACTGAAAATAAGCTTTACCTATTTTAACTTTTTTGCCTGAGAATGTTTATGTGTCTGAGAGTCTAGCTTATCATACCATTCCAGTGGTATCTTGGTCTTTGGGCAGCATATTATGTTTACCAACCATATTATAAATGAATTTATGCTATATGCTAAGGTTTTTCTATTACTCCCTATAATAAATACAGGACTTGTCCTGAATTCTATGCTATGAATTTGTGTTATATTAAAACTTAATTGTGTTACGTGAAACCTTTCCCCTTTCAAACTATATTCAAAGTCCCTTTGGAGCAATTCCTGGCCCAGACATCAAATGACAAGAGGGGAAAGTTGAATTCTAAATTGATGACAATTCAAGCATTTATTTGTCAACCCATAAAAGTGATTCTGATCTACACGTTTATGTTGAAGAGATTGCTCCATTCTCAGACACATCTCTCCATATTAGCATAACCTGGATTGTGAATCTGGTGATGACAGCTTGTCCATTGAGCACCTGCATCTGCTCCAGTCCCACCATCAAAGTGAAATGCTATAAAAAGCCATCATTTTTACCACAGGTACTAAGCACATTTCTTGACTTTAATAATAATGTATTACTGTAGGATTGATATCAACTTTAAAATATGGCTCTCAAGATTAGAAAAGTAGAAATCTTAGTGGGACAGTTTTCTGAGGTGTGCCCAGCCTGCAATGACCTCTCCATCCTCTGAACATTCATACTCAAAAACACTCCTTTGTTTTATCACTTAACTGTTCTGTGTATAGAGCATTCATTTCTAATCACGTTAGAAGTGAGTTGGGCGGGGGAAGCAATTGCCCAATAGAAATTTCACCTATGTTATGAGTTTTTAGAAGGCAGAAAGTACATCTTACTTATCACAAGATTCCCTTCATCAGTGAGGGAGATTTAGTCAACATCCAGGGTGTTTCAGGAATTTCTGTAAGTGTTGAAGACTAATGACAAGACAACTCCTCTGCCTTCAGTAAAGACACACTGGGGACAGTATATCTGAAAATTCTGGTTATCTGGCAGCGTTGTAAATGTCTATGCTCCACCCGAGAGCCATTGTGGGTATTCTAGGAACTGCACCATAAATGTGTGTAAGTTAGAGACTGGATCTTGTTCTTCATTTTATTCCCAGTGCTAAATACAAATCCCTAGACACAGTAGGTACTCAATAACTATTGGCTAAATTTAGTCATTCCACAGATATTTGAGTGCCTGCTATAGGCCAAGCATTGTTCTAGGCACTTGTACCAGAACAAACAGAAAAATATCCCCATTTTCATGGAGTTAATCTACAGGGGGTGATAAGCAATAAATATAATAAATGAACTCTATAGAATGGTAGAAGCTCATAAGCTATGGGGGAATAGAAACAGAGCAGAGTAAGGGAGAACAGGAGGATCAGGAAAACAAGGGGTGGAGGAAAGGCAGTCTTTTATATTAATTCAAGTGCCACAGCTGGCCTCCTTGAGAAGGTAACATGTGAGCAAGGACTTGAAGGAGGTGAGAAAGTGAGCCTAGAGAGATCTGGGGAAGAAAAATTCCAAGAAGATGGAATAGCTAGGGTAGAGGGAGTACGTGCAGACTGTATCCGGAACATCTGAGGAACAGCAAGGACCCTTGTGGGCTTGGGTCAGAGCAAGCAAAGGGAGAGAAGTAATTGAGGAGGTCAGAGAGGGAAGGAAAGGGCAGCTCACGGGCCACTGTAGGCCAATGTAAATGCATTGAGTAAAATGGGAATAAATTAATAAATAAATGAATGAGATAAAGAATGGTGTAGTGAGGGAAAAATTAGAGATGTAAGGCTGAGACAGATCATCTAGGACGCTGCAGGCTATTGAAAGGACTTTACTCAGAGTAAAATAGAAATGAAGGAAGGAAGGAATGAATAAGTGAATTAATAAATGAGGCTGGGGCACAGTGATCAAGGAAGAGAGCAATAGGAGAGGTGGTCAGAGATACATCATGTAGGTAAAGACAGATGATGTAGGACTTTGTGGAACATTGTCAGGAATTTAGTTAAATGAGAGAATGAATTAACGATTGAATAAACTAATGAATGGCGTTGCTATCATATCATGTGGCAAGTTCTAAATAAAGAAATTAAGAGGGTGCTCAGAAGTAGAGCTTATTGCAGTAAACATTCAAGCATTGTTTTAATATTAGACCCTTTATTTTGCAATTAAAAAGTGCATTGTACCATTATCAATCTTGCCTATGGCTAGTGAAAATTATATATGGTTCTAATAAGAGTGGTGTGTTTTTTTTTTTCTTCTTCTTAATATGTGCACTATTTTTAAGGGGAAAAAGTTCTCTTATTCTTTCTTTTCCTACTAACAACCAATTAACCAACATGGCAGAGGTAGGATAAAAGCTGTGTGTCTTGTTTTTCAATCAAGAGGTCCTTTCATTATCCTACATTGTCTCAGGAATGTCTGGCAAATCAGTTCCATGATCCCAAAGAACATACAATAGTGGCCCAGATATGACAGCCCTAACACTAACACTCTCTTCCAAGTAAAGGAAAAGAACTCCATACATAGCGTTGAGTGCATTGATGTTTGTAAGGTTCCAGTAAAAACTCTTCCTGTAATATCAGATATCATTCTGCAGGAGGTTCAGTCATATACATGAATGTTTCATAAATTTTGGTAAGATTATAAAGGTTATATTGTCATAAAAAATCTACATTTTTTTCTAAACCAAACACTAGTCAAACACAATCCTCCCCCCAAAATGCACAACAACCTGAAAAAATAACTGCAAACAGTCAAATTTCAAGAGCATACTAACAGAGAAGAAGAGAGGAAAAAGTGAAAATGTTTTTGACCTGATTATTTTATATAAAACCATCAAACTAATTCCAGAAGCTCTAATTTTTTTTCAAACTCTATGTACCAATGGATGATTATATTTTAATTCATTGAATTATATTAGAATTATTAAAAATTTATTTGAATTGCAATGCATGTGTAAGAGAAGCACAGTTTTAAATATGACAACAATAAACTTCTGTATTTTATTTTATATTTTAATTTTCCCCCATCTTTTTTTCAAACTTTTATGGGCATTTGGAGTATTTAGGAGACGTAATGTCTTGTGTTTATCTCACCTTTAACAGATCATGTCCCCTTTCACTTTATTCTCCATTCCATACAAACAATCCTTCAATATATTAGCAATTTTTCACTGAGCTATTATGTGGTATCCATTCACATAACATCATTTCTTGACTCATACTGCACCCAAACAATTGTGTTAATTCAGTTACTTATAAAACCAACTATGTCACCAGAATAAACATGAAGGTTCACAAACCTATACAAATGAGCCCAATAGTCCCACATTGTTACAAATTATTAATGTCTTTACATTAAATTAATATTTAAAATATTTTATAATATGGAAAATGTGTTACACATACATTTGAAGTTTATGTTCACCTTGAGAACAATCCTGGAAAAGATATCACTGAGCCACCTTGCATTCATATTAAAAATACACTTTGTTTTTCCGGTGATTTTTGTCATCGACCTTGAGAGCTTTGAGTAAATAAGAGGTGAAAAGCTGAGATAGAAAGAATCAACAAAATAAAATCTTTATAGTCTGAAGTCAGTCCACAATTCTATATTTTTAAAATTCTCCAAGCATGAAAAGCTCACCGGCTGTGTATTTGTACATTCAAACATTACAGTTTCACATTTTAACCTTATTGGTCTATAAGAACACCATATGGGGCCAGGGGAGGTTGTTTATGGAAAAAAAATTTCTCAATAGTGGTACTTAAAATTTGTTGTATTTCAACAACATGCCCTTTTAACAAAAATTAGTACATTTAAATTGGCAGACTGTAAAATTCACTGATCGCTGTAAAATAATCTTTTTGGTCTGAGACACTGATCAGTTTGAAGCAAACACGGTAATAGAAAGTAAGAAGAAATAATATTTCCCTTTTCTTTAGTGAGTACCCACTCTTTCAAGTCCTCCACTCTTCTTTCTTTTTCTTCTCCTTCCCATAGAATGTGATTGCATTTTTTTCCTTGCTCCATCTTTCTCACTCTTTTCATTTCCTCCTCTTGCCTTCTTTTTCTCCTGCCTTTTTTTCTTTCCTTTCTGGATCAGGGCTTTGGCTGCCTCCATGACTTCTTTGCTGGCTGCCCCCTTCTTTCAGTTGGTTACATTAAAAGTCTTTTTTGGCAAAATCCTTCCATTAGATTCATCAGGGTCCTTGCGTGAAATGCCTGGAAAATTAATTCCATGTACATTTTAGGAAATCTTGCTCACAACTGCATTTTTCCATTAGAGACGGTTTCAAAGGCTACATAAAAAACCACGGCCAAATGAGGCAAAGTTTAAGTGAGAAAACATGTGTGGAGCATTATGCCAAGTGACAGGAACAGAGTTACATTTTCAGAGAAGCAAAAGGAGTTCTGTAAGTGCCTTTTAAATAAAACAAGAACATTTTTAAACTTTAAAAATAAAAATAAGGTTGCCAACACAATAAAGTTTACAAAAATAAAATTCACATTTAGTTTGAAAAACACTTATAGCACAACTTCTTAAGTGACTGGTAAACAGGAACCACAAATGTAAAAACAATTTCAAATATACCTGAGTAAAACAAGAGAGAGAGAGAGAGAGAGAGAGAGAGAGGGAGAGAGAGAGAGAGAGAGAGATTCAACTAAAAACATTTCATCCATTTATTAACATTCTTATTGGATATTTGACCAAAATGATTTTCTTAAAGTCACAGTGAGCTAACAATTTTCTTTATCAAATTTCCATTGATTTAAACCATTAATTTATGACATCTTTTATGAATAATTTACATATTTTTCTTTCCCTACTTTGGATGATGGTCTCCTTTTTCTACCAATTTTTTTAAAATGACAAACATACAAAATTAGTCTCAGTATGTGACTAAAAGATGTTCTAATCTTTAACAAATTTCCCAGTAAAGATTGTCCTTTGATGTGGGTCAGAGAAAATAGATAATGAAAATAGATAATGAAGCAACCTTTTCCCTCTGAATCTATTATCCATGTTTGAGAAGAAATAATAATAATAATTTACATTTCTTTACAACTTCCCAGGTTTCAAAAGACCTTTTATATGTATTCTTATTTGATGGAAATATTATTTATCTTTGCAGGATGGGATTGGAAGAAAAGGAGGCTATTCTGTTCTAATTAAATATAATTTTAAAAGCTCAGAAAGAAAAAAAAGGAACCCGTATAAGGAAATTGAAAGGATTTGGGAGTTGCTATGATATTAAATAATTACTTGCTTCAACTTTATGTGGATGAATGTTACTGTAATTCTGGGCTTCACAAGTTAATTGAGAAGGAATTTATGTGAGGTAATAACTTGATTTATATCTCTGCTAATTAGGGAAAAGGACTCTCATGAGGAAGTAATAGGGGAAAATGATAAAAGTATAGTTTACAACTTCATGATCATTTTACTTTTCCAATAGCATAAGAAGAGCAAATATGAAATATGACCTTAACCAGCCCCGACCTCTGACACCCTGAGCTAATAAGTTTGAGTTGAAGCACAGAATTAAAAGTACAAGGGGCATGCCTTCTGTCCAATAACCTGTGAACCTCTCCAGTAACTGAAGGTTAAGAGCTTTTTTCTGGTTCTGTTCTGAAATGTCTAAGGGATTGAAGCAGTTTGTAACAGGACCAAGTAACAAAAAAAAAAAGTGGAAATTGTTTATAGAATGGGAAACTCTAAAATTCATGGTCCAAGCCAGGACACTCTTTAGACTGAAGGAGGCTGCTAAGTAGAGGATGGCAATGGGAACCTTCTAACAGGCAAAAGGTTGGAAACACCCAAAGACAAAAAAAAAAAAGTTTCTACTAAATTACAGCACATAAAATCTCCATAGGAAAATAGTAATAACTGTTGACTCTTTCTGGAGATGACATTCAATTTAGGCATTTCTATTCTTTTATTCTTTTGTTTCTTCAATTTAAAAATTATTTTTCAAAGCAATATATGGATCAAAAAATCAAATATTTCCATAAAGCCATATGATGACCTCTCCCCTGCTTTACCTTTTTTTAGGGGTTAATAGTTTTCTCCATGCTTTGGAATACTTTTGTGACAATTTGAAGTTCTTTTTTGAATCTCAAAAGATTATGGTCTTAAACTAATCTATTCCTGTGAGTGTAGGGACCTTTGACTGCATTAAATTTAATTAAAGGGACTTTGATTAGACTACTTGGTAACATCTCTTCAGGGCTTTTGATTGGACTAGGTCACTAGGCGTAAGCCAGCTTGGGTCTCCACCATCTTGCTGGGTCTGATATAAACAGAGACACAGAGAGAAAGGAAGCCACCATTTTTTATCCTGCCATGTTGGAGAGGACTCGAGGTTCACTATGGCATGATACCTGCAAGAAGCTGGTCCCACTGAAAAGCCCAAAGCTGAGGAGACAGCACTGCCATATGCCTGATCGCCACATGGTGGGACACCAGGCTCACTAGTAAGTGACTTTGATGAGAAGGCATCTCTGATGGTGCTTTGATTTGGACATTTCAGGGCCTCAGAACTGTAAGCTTTTATCCCAAATAAAATTCTCATTATAAAAGCCAACCCGTTTCTGTTAATTTGCATCAGCAGCACTTTGGCAACTAAGACAACTTTCTTCATTCTTTGTAATAATATTTACATCCTAGTTTTCACAGTTTGATGTTATCCATTGACTTTTATCAGAGCAGCTGAAGATTTTAGTCCTATCCTATGGTTCCTCTATTCTCTATATACGGTTTTATCATAATTTTTATTAAATTAAAATTCTATTCCTCTTTCCCTTATGTTCCCTATATATTTATAAATAGATTTTTAAGGCTCTATCAGATTCAGGTTTGGTTTTCTTTTAGCAAGATTACTGCATAGGTGGTATGCTGAATAGATAGTGTATCTCCACTAGGAGGTACATGATTCTAGTTAACTCTTTTTTTTTTGTATGATGTGTGCAATCATTAATGATCAATGGCTAGATCGATTAGTTCAAAAAGGGTGGCAAAGTAGTCATATTCTATCATATCTTCTGCATTTATTAGCTCACACATTTGTAAAGATAAATTTACTCTCATCAATTATTTTGTGTTCCTATAGTATAGTTTGTATAGGGAATGACAAGATAAGGCACAAGAGAGTTACACGACAAAGTGATCAAATGCTCCTGCCACATTACAGTCTCTTTCCTAGACCACAGTTATGGCCCCGTGGGAAGTTCCCTACAATCAGTTGATTGAGAAAGAGAAAAATCAGGCCAG